>RJWJ010019623.1:0-30081 GCA_004363605.1 Indri indri | reverse complement strand
TGCAGCTACCCTCAGGGGACCTTTTTCTGGTCCACAAAGCCAGCCCAAGGACTGGGCAGGGGGGAGGTCCCTGAAGGAACACACCTGGTGCCTCATCACCAACCACGGCCTACGTGCACATGACTCTCAATTCTTATTCCAAGTCCAGCCACCGTCCTGAGCCAACCCCTAGATGTCCAGCTCTGAGGGAGGAAGGATCACACCCAGCACGCCAAACCATACCTGCCTGTCACCGGCCCAACCTGCTCTCCCGTTTGTGACTAGCACCCTGTTCATTCAGTCGTTCAAGCCACAACCCTGGAACCCTGTCAACCCCTGCTTCTCCCTCACCTCCATGTCCAAATCACTCTCTCCAAGTCTCCTCTCTCCTCCCAGAGCACATGCTCCACACCTTTGCATCTCCTCAAACTGACTTTAACAGTCTTCTACTTGGCCCTCCTGTCTCCACCCTCATTACTGAAATTAATTTTTAAAACACAATCCTCATCACACACACCCCCTATTTGGAATGCTCCGTGGGCTCCTCACCAGCTACCTCCACTTTCTGTACCTGTTATTCCAAGGTTTCAGCCGCACGAAAATACTCGTGTTCATCAGCATGCAACATCCTTCAGATGTCCTTCAGGTTCCCTTGCTCTTGCATCGCTAACTTCCCACCTTCTGCACGTTCATTCCTACTTCAATACCCAGCCCAACTAGCCCGTCGGCACCCCAGAGGTAGTTACTCCTTCCTCTGCATTCTTGTAGCAATTGACCCATCCCTCTAATATGATAAACAGAGCCAGAAATTGCAGAGCACACCCTTGACAGTGCCAGGTGTTCTGCTAAGCACTGACACATACAGATAGACCTATTTAATCTTTATCCTTCTCTATAAGATCTTATCATCATCCCCATTTTATACAAGGAGGAAACTGAAGCCAGAACTTCCAGGGACTAAGTGGCTGGATTTGAACCCAGGAAGTCTGGCACTGGTACCTCATTTCTTAATTACTACCCTCAGCACGCTTGATTACACTTACTGATTTCATGTTTATCTACCATGCAAGGCTAGGCAGTTCTGCACAGCAGGGGCCATGTGCTATTTACATTGCAGACCCAGAGCCCAGAAAATGACGCGCAGCTGATAGGAGCTGGAGGGGTGTCTGTCCAACAGCAGACAGGAGGCCAGCCCCAAACGAGTGGGTCTGCTCCATACTTCCCAAGTTAATTAAACCAAATGGACTTCCCCTATAATTGCAGGATGGAAAACAAAACCCCAAGTGGAAGAGACAAGGCAGTACTTTCATGCCATTTTCCTTTAGTTAATTACATAGAGAAATTAACCCTGCTTCGAGTTCCTAATTCAGACGCCAAATCAGTGTCGTTGGCAGGTACAGGGAGCTCTGCCTCCCTGCACTGGGCGCGCCTAGGTGGGACTTGCACCCTGCAGGATCCCTCCAAAAGTCCATTCTGAAGGTGGGTCATCCATGAAGAAAAGTGACACCCACCAGCACCCTCTTGGGTAGAACTCCACCCAGCACCCCCCTCCCCTCCCCACTCTCCAAGTCGATCTAAGCCACAGCCCCTCCCTCTTGCTGCCAAGAGTTTGTGCATCTGCAGAAAGAAGGGAGACGCAATGTACCATCCATGCCGAGCACGGGTTATGGCTTTGGGCTTCCTAAAGAAAATCCTGGGAGCAAATGCACACCGAGAAGCAGGAAGCTGTGAAAGTCAGCACCCACAACTGCATCCAAGACCCAGGCGCACCAACTCTGCTTTCGAGACCTAAGTCTCGTGCTCAATTGCAGCTTGTGCAGGCCTCTAACCACCAAGGGGCTCAGCTGTCAAAAGGAAGACAGAGTTTAAATGGGATAAAGATAAGAGCAGCTGAAGTGGCTCAAGAGACAGCAATGGGTCAAATCAACCCAGAAATAGGAGAGGGAAAAGTCAGAAAGAGCACCAGTCTCCCCAGGGACACAGATGGCTCCGGAGGGGCCAGCTCAGGAGCAGGTGGCTGTCAGCAGCCCCTGGAGAGGAGTGATAATGAGACGAACACCTTCCATGTGCACAATGCTTACCGTTTATAAACCGCCATTACACGCGCCGTTCTCACAACAAACCTCTGAAATACCCATCGTTTTGCCTGCACCAGAGATAAGGAAACTAAAGGAGACTGAGGAATTGAAGTCCGAGCCAGCACTAAACCTGTGTTCTCTGTCTCTGAGCCCAGAGCACTTTTTCTGGGCTCGGAGACAGAAAACACATCCCTTTGTCAGACTGTGAATGTACTTAGAGAAAGTACAATCCTGGTGCGAGCACACTGGGCTCCCAGGCAGATGCCACCAGCCTCCTCTGCCTGGGAACAAGGCACACACTGCTCCTGCCTGGATGCTAGGGCGGCTCCCATCCTTGCCGCCTCCTTCCTGGACGGCCCACCAGCCATGCACCCCAACCCCGGGCTCCCCCGTCCCTGCCTAAGCAGACTCCCTGGCTGGCCCGGGCACTTAGCAGAGTGGGATGAGAACACCAACCACAACTTATTTCTGTGCCATCAGCGTCCTTCCTGCTAACCTGGCTGAATTCCTTGCTGTGCAAGCAGGGAACCCTTCTGTGCCTAGTCCAAACCCCAGCCACTTCCTCGCGCAGGGTCCCCCGAGCCTCCTCCCATGCTGCCATCTTCCCTTGTGACTCTGGGAACTTTTCTTGTCATCCACATCTTAAAAACAAACAAACAAAAAACCTCGCTCCTTCCTCTGAATTCTCAAGCACTTTACGTCTTTCTCACACACAGCTTAACTTCCGACTGTGGACTCCCATTACTGACTCTAATACTGAAGCTTTGGCCCTGCCGGGTTCTTCCTGTGAGCCCGCATGGTCACTTCCTACCGCGGTTCCTGGACCAGCGGGAACCCAGCGTGTGACCGCGGAATCAGGGCGCGCTCCAAGACAGCCCTGTAGGTCTGCTGCGGAATTACCTGTGGTTCCTGGAGAAGGTACCACCTAATGGTTTGTTCCTCTACGTGAGCATTTGGAAGTATTTTAGTTTTCAACAGCAAGCATCTTGAACCAAAGGAATGAAATCCTAATGATGGAATTTCGGGAACGTCCATTCGTGGGGAATTTTCCATGTTCATGTAAGGAGAAGCGCTGTCAGTGCCTGATCTGGCCTGAACGGGCCGCGCTGACCGTGGGCAGGGGCAGCTCTGGCTTTTGTATCCTGGACACTCCCGATGTCATGCAGTTGGCTCATTCATCCACTGCTGTGAGGGGACAAGGTGACAGCTGTCCAGGCTTGCACGGGGTGGAGGGGTTTCCTTGGGCCCAGGACTTTCCAGCTCTGAAACCAGGACAATCCTGAGCAAACTGGGACGGCTGGTCACTGAGGGAGAGGAGATGAGTCTGTTATGAAAGCCCATGCGGGCGTTCAGGGCTCTTTAAAGGTCGTACGTTGTTACTACTTCACCGTAAGGAAGCCGGCTCTGTTTAAACTTTCCCTGATTGGAGTCTGGTGGGGCAGCTGTCCGTGCAATGGCTCTGTGCCACCTCACCGTCTCTTGAGACTCACAATGCCTCGAAGTTGGGGAGCAACAGGGACACAGCGTCTGGGGCCCCGGGGGCCTCTGAAAGATCCCGAGTTTTGTGGGTTTCTGGGGGCTCCAGCCTGGTCGTCGGCTGGCCTCCCCTGGCCTTTGCCTCCATTTCTGGCTTCCCAAACAAAACCTGTTCCGGAGGAAGGCACGCCGTGCTTATGCCTTCGGACAAAAGGCTGTGTGGGCAGCCGAGGTAAGCCCAGGAGACAGAAGCCAGGGGTGAGAGGAGCCCAGGTGAAGAGGGCAGATCGGGCTCGTCATCCCCTGTGACCACAGAGATAAACACGGCCCGTCCGTCCAGGCCCAGCTGAAAAGCTTCCCAACTTAAATTAGCAAGCCATTTGCTGTGCGGACAGAAAGACTCCTGATTTCTCTGGGGGAAGACTTTTTGGAAAAAGCAACCCTCTTTCCAAAACTGGGAAACCGGGGAATGGCAACTGAGGAAGTATTGGATCACACAGTTCAACGTTTAGATTCCATTTAGAGTATTATCGAATATCACAGTAACAAAAACAAGAAACCACAGTCCTCAAAAGAGGGAACATATGCTAGCACTTGTGATGCTCTGACTTTGAGCTCTTCGGTGAAATGCAGGTTTGGACTGCACGGGGTGGGAGAGGGCTGCTGAAGGATGCATGTTCTGGAAACTTGGCCAGGCGCACACAGCATGCTGCAGTGAGACAGTGTGCAGGGACTCTGGGCACAGACCAACCCAGGTTCAAATCCTGCCCCTGGTATGTGGGGCTGCACAGGGTCCTTGGGCAAGGTATAATCTCTCCTAGTGGTGGGAGCATCTGCTGAACACCCCGCACGCGCTCGGCACGCTGCTGGACGATGGCCACGGGTGCCCTCAATTCAGCTTCATGAGTACGGGAAGTACTTTGATTATCCACATTACACAAATAAATGGAAACCTGAAGGATAGAAGTAACTCATGCAAGGCCACACAGGTAGTAAGGGCAGAACAAGGACCCCAGGCCTGACTCTCTCCACCGCAGTTTCTGCAAAACAGGTATCGCTGTGATTATAAGCAACGGCGTTTTAAAGTCCTTAACACAATTCTCTGTACACATGGGCTTGATTAAATATTAGCTGCCTTCCCCACCTCCCTTCCTCCTTTTAAGAGGACATAACCATTGCTCTAAAGAGCTGAGTCCAGAAATACTGGTGTTGGTCCGGGGGCTGCTGAACTCCCGGTTGTCATGGTTTGTTCACTCTTCCCAGAGCCGTCATGAGGAGCCTGGTGAAAGCACTATCTTTAATATGTTTTTAGTCATCCAACTCAACTCTGCTTTTAGCAAAGGTGACAGTTAAAATTGCTGCCTTTTCTTTTGCCAGTCAGCCTAGCATGCCACATGGAAGAGGCTTTCTTTTTTTTCTCTCATATGATGTATACATGCCCAATCTTGGGGCTGAAATTCTAGTCTCAATCACATGGTATTTTAGGATTTCGATGTAGATTCTCCCATAACTCACTCTGTCTTCTTGTTTGCTGAATCACAGCGTCTTCTGGCTGTGGGGCCTTGACTTAGACAGATGCTTGGTAATTACAAGGTTTCCTTCCTACAGCAGGGGATTGGCAAGTAACTGCCTTGTTTTTTAAGGGAGAATTTTAAGCAGTATTTTAAAGAGCCAGACACACAGCTTTTACGTGACGGGAAAAATGAAATGAATCCTTAACGTACTTTCACAGCCCTTACGGCTGATACAAAAGGACCCACGATGGAGATTCCGCTGAAACGAAGGCAGGACAAGAAAGGCCCATCTGGACGGGCACCAGGTGTCGCGGCTGTGCCCAGTCAGCGCCGACTTGTCTCCGCTCCTGTCCGAGTACACAAAGGTGGCTCATTTATTGTAGAGGAAATTAGAAAATATAAATAAGCAAAAAGAAGATACCCTAACTCTCCAGCACTCTCAGCTGTCTACTGTTTGCATTTTGATAAATATCTTTCCAGATAAGATGTAAGAGTATAAGAGAGTGTGTGTGTGTGTGTGTATTTTAAAGTTGAGCTGCTGCTCTTATTTTTTTATAACCTGATTTTGCCCCCATTTAACAGCATACAAACAAGTGTTTCGTCAGAAATACGTATTTCCATCTTCACTACTCAAAGTGTGGTCCCCGGGCCAGCAGCATCTGCATCGCCTGGGAGCTTGTTAGAAACGCAGGTTCTCAGGCCCCACGCTGGACCTGCTGAATCAGAATCAGCATTTTAACAAGATCCCTGGTGACTTTTATGCACTGCAGAGTCTCAGGAGTACATCATTTTAAGCACTTGCCTCATACTGCATGATACAAATGTGCTATAATGTAGATAATCTCTTACTATCTGAACATACAGGTTTTACACAAGTTTCCACTTTTCTAATCAGTACTGTGATGGGCATCCTCACACCAAATGTCTTCCTCATCTGTCTGATTACCTGCCTCAGGTATACTAGAAGAGGGTGCCCCTCTTAAGAGTTGACCAAAGTTGCTAAATTTTGCTCAGTAGCATGAGTGCCTATTTCTCATGCCAATTCTGGCAGTTATCCATCCTTGTAAATCTTTGATTTTTTTTTTTTTTTTTTTTCCAGACAGAGTCTTGTCCTGTCACCCAGGCTAGAGTGCCGGGACATCAGCCTAGCTCACACAACCTCAAACTCCTGGGCTCAAGTGATCCTCCTGCCTCAGCCTCCCAAGTAGCTGGGACTACAGGTGTGTGCCACCATGCCCGGCTAACATTTCTATTTTTAGTAAAGACGGCAGAGTCTTGCGCTTGCTCAGGCTAGTCTCGAGCACCTGAGCTCACAGGATCCTCCTGCCTAGGCCTCTCAGAGTGTTAGGATTACAGGCGTGAGCCACTGCGCCCAGCCATCTTTGATAGTTTAATAGAAATAAATGGTACCTCATCACCAATGGTTAACTAGTCTGATCACTAGTGTGGCTAAACATAAATTCATTTACTTACTGGCTTTTTGTTTGGATTATACAAATTGTTCAGGTCCTTTGTTGGTTTTTCCTTTGAGGTGATTATCATTTCTCTTCTTCATTTCATAAGAAGTCTCCATATATTTAGACATTATCCCTTTGAAATGTATTACAGATATAGTCCCAATTTCAAACACTGTGTCTTACTCAGCACTGGGCTATGCTCCAAAGGCAGGAAGGGACTTGGAAAGAGAAGCCTAAACTGGGATAACATGTGCAACACAGAGCCTCTCCTCCTTGAACCTACATACAAATCACTGCTTGGAGGAGAAGTGAGTTCGAGCTCCTGACCTACCAACTCTAAACCAAGACTCTCTGTCCCTGCGACTTCAGGGGCCCAAAGACCCTCGCTGAGCTTTGAAAAAGGAGCAATTTCCACTCCCTTCTATTTTTAGATGCTGGGTTTTTTAGAACACGGCACTAGAAGCGCTTCTTCTTTTTTTAATAAACTTTGGAGTCTAGCAGATAGGTACTATGCAGAGTGTCGTTTATATAAAAATTTAAACTTTCGAAATGGCGAGCAGGCACAGGCACACAAGAAATGCGCTTTACAGCTGCTCATGTTTCTAAATGGCCTTACTTATAACCTCATTTCCAGGATTCATTATTTCTGAGCCAACAATAAATTAGGCTTACTGATAGTACCTTTCTCTCTTGACCCTGATTCAATTACTCATTAAGGAGTCACTGTGGTTTAGATTTAGAATTAGAATAAAGGACACTGAGCAGAATACAAGTCGGCCCAAAATGGCCCGTGGACTCTGCGGAAGCGCCTGTAACTTCACTGAGCCGTGTGCGTGCATGGCGGCCAGCAGGCTGTGCCGGGGAGGCCTGGCAGGCCCTTGGTCAGCGGCTGCTGGGGAAAGAGGCTCACCTGTTTCTTTGGCAGGTACCTGGCTCTGCCCTCAACAATACTTTGCACCTCTTCAGAGACCCAGAGACAGGCCACAATTTGTAGAGGGGTGGTAAGTAGGGCCAGGGAGGCCCACAGCCCCCCGGAAAGAAGTGGAATTGCTAAGGTCTCAACAACACCTCTATTGTTCTCTTTAAGCCTGAATTGTCCACTCACCTTATTCTGAAAGTTCTGACAAGCTCCTAGGGTAGGGCTCAGCATGCAAGTGTGTCCTGAAAGGTCACGAGGTACTGGCCAAACAGAGCAGGTGGCGGAGGGCACTGTCACGCATCGGCAGTGAGTTGGCGTAACTGGAGGAGAAGCTATGAGGAGGCATGTGGCAACAAGGGAGGGGTCGCAAGTTTTCACTTTATTCCAAAGGCCAGAGGGAGCCGCTGTGTGCCACCAAGGCTGCCACTCCCCACTGCCCACCACACCGGACATAACTCAGTGTGGAGCTCCTTCTTTCTACTGCACCTGGCAGCCCCTGTCAACCAATTCGTGTTGGCCCCAAAACTGAAACGCGCATCCCCGCTCTACTGCAATGGGGAGCTGCTGAGGGCTGTGCAAAAGGGGACAAGGCAGTATCTGTACTTTCAGAAGATCAGACTAGGGACATTTCCACACAGAGGCTGGGTTGGAGCCCCTGGGAGTGGATACGCTCTGCCAGGCAGGGCGCGTGGATTTCCGACAGGCCTTCCTCCCGCAGGCCAAGCAGTGACAGCAGGGCTTGAGCGGGCCGGCACTGCTCCCTCACTGGAACGTGCGCCGCATCACCCTCTGGGCTGCACGTGAGAACCACCGCCACCTCCCCTTGTTGGCTACGTTTTAAAAGGCCTAAGGATGAACTGCAGAGAGGATGAGGTTGCCCTCTTGGGGAGCCAGGACCCCCCAGAAGGAAGAGTAGCAGAGGAGCTTCCACCATCTTGAGCTCTGGTTGAGTCAGGCCACAGCAACAGGAAAGGAGGAGAGGCCTCCGGGCTGCAGACAGGAAAGGGCAAGAGCTGGGGGCCCCAGACACAGGCTCTTGTTGGGCCGGCTCTCTCTTACGCCCAGTTAGCCCCACCGTCCTGGGAGGACTGGGAGGACACTGGATTGGGCTCGGCGGCTGGAGAAAGGAGCCAAGGCAGCGTGGGCCTGGCCCTCAACCTCCATGTGTCACAAGGCTTTGACACAAACCTCTGCTGCTATGAAAAACCCTTGGAGATTCTGCAAAAGCAGAGTGACGTTTTTCCTCTTATAAACATACATATGCACATGTGTACATAAAGCTTTCTACAAAATATTAAGGGTTCCTAAGACTCCCCAAACCTTGTCCTGGGCTTGTAAGAACCCACGGCCTTCTACATGTCTGCAGGCGGAAGCAGGTCCTTTTATTCCTTGGGCACTTCACGCACCGTGTCCAGAAACTAAAGTTGAGAAGGGCCCGTGGAAATGTTCAAGCCCGGAATAAGGTTTTATTGACCTCACAATACAAAAAGGAGATTGAAAAATCCAATTAATAAATATTTGCTTAAAATATATAAAGTTTAGCCTTATGCCAATTGGTCAACAGCAACCCAACTCACACACACTATGTAGAATTCACACGTGGCCTGGCATGTGGGAGAATGTGATGTGTTTGCAATAACTTGGGATGGGACCCGAGGACACTACCCTGTCCCAATGTGAGAGCGGCTAGGGCAGAGACGGTATCATCCCAGCCCCCTCCCTTTTACAAAGGGGGAAACTGAGGCCCAGAGGAGATGTGACTTGCCCAAATCACACAGCCAGGAGGTGGGAAGGTGAGAAACTAAAACACAGCCTTGGAATTAACAGCTCACAGACAGGCTGGGATAGGCTAAAGTGAATACAAACAATGTCCCAGAATGCAGTGACCATCAGACGAGACCACTCTGTGATGCAACAGGACACAGCAGAGAGAGGGCACCCTGCAAACGTAAGCACTGCTTCTTTACTGCTGCCAATCAGCTCCGCGGTGACCCTCTCTCTTTCAGATGAAAAGGACCCAAATGCTCTATCACCATCGAGGCCCCTGTGTCTGCAAAAGCCTTCAGTCAGAATTCACTGTGGCTTCTTCACGCCCCCCACGGAATCACCCTGCAGAAGCCCCATCCCTGTGCTCAGCCCTTCCCAGCCGCTCTCACCTGGATACCCCATTGCCCTCCCGCTGTGTGTCCTCTAGGGCTATGGCAAACTGAGTCCACCTACATCTGTTTGCTAGCAGTTGTGTTCCTGGTGGTCCTCTCCAGTGGGCTTTGAAAGGTGAGGGCAAACCCAAGTCAAAGGCTGGGGGTAGCATCGAAATCACCTGCCCTCGTCTCCAAATCCCACCCATCCGACCTGCACACTCCAGGGCCCTGGCTCGCTCCCGTGGCACAGAAGCACCGGGCCAGAAGCTGGCTGATGACGCGTCGGTTGTGGGCTTTCTCGGGGGCTCAGTGCCAGTCTTTACCCACCTCCAGTTCACACTGACTGTCACAGTGACTGGGCTCAGTCCGTCAGGAAAGCGCCAGCACAGCACCAGGACGGACAGTTGGCCTGGGCAGGGGAGCTGCTCCTAGCCTGTCACAGTTGCTGCCAGTCGACATCTGGAACCAAACATGTGGGGGCTTAATGGTAACATCTCCAAGTGAGGGTCCAAGACACGGTCCTGACTCACCCACTTTCTAGTCATCAAAGCATTGAGGAAGGAATCAGAAACTGCACGTGGTAGGTACTCCAGTTTAGCAATTTTCCAGTTTTGCATCCTCATTTTCTCCTCTAGGAAAAAATATGGGTTGCTCTCTCCTTCCCCACAGGGACGTAATGGAGGTTTTATAGACAGAGAACTTCTCAAATTGCATCATTACTAAATGGCATATACTAAGGTGCCACTCATGTACGGCGCTGGGACCAGGGAAAGTCTAACATTCCCTGCAAACGTTAACATCACGCGCCTTCTCCTCGTCCCCCTCCTCCTCCTCGACACCTTATAGGCTAAGAAATGAGCATTTGCTTCTTGTACTAAAACAATTTCTAGGACCAAACTGTGAGACGCTATGAGGACAGAGAGCTGTATTTGTTCATCCATAAAACACAGCTCCTACCGTATTTTTGGTGCAATTAAGAGAATGTGCTATTTCCAGAGACAGAAACCTCATTCCACCATTTCTAGTAGCCAATAAATAGAAGAGGCTTCACAATCAATAAATGGCCCCGAACACTTGGCACTGATCTTTGTTAGATCAGACAAAAATGAGCCACGGGCTGCGTGCCTTTCTTCCACACTCAGCCACGGCCTGGGCCTGCCCCGGAGAAGGGAGCCAAGCGGCCCTTCTGCCCCAAGGAGCCTGACGCAGGAGTCCTGCTCCACATCTGCTCATTTTAACAATGTGGTTAGAAAGGACGGGAGATGAAATAAACTTTTTATAGGAAAAGGCTGGCCTGATGCTACTAGGACTGTGAAGCTTCACTCCCAGATCTCCAAATCTCACTTGCTTTGATTTTTTTTCTCTTACAGCACCTTGGTGAGCAGCTCCGGCGGCCTCAGCCTCCCGGGCGCACCCCCCAGGGGCTGCGCTGAGGCCTGGGGAAAGGCGGGTGTCACGTGGGGATCAGCACTGACCCACGCCCCCTCCAAGAAAAGCCCTCCAGGATACGAGGATGCCTGTGGCCCACCTGCCCCATTCTGTCCCGCAGGGTGACAGTCAAGCTGGGAAGGCCAGAGCCTGAAGCCCGGCGGATGAGACAGAGGCTTTGATGACAGCCTGTTTGACGGGAAAGCTTCAAATGTCATTGAATTCCAGGCAGCTCTCTTCCCCTCCAAAGCTGAGTTAAAAAGCACCCAGAGCTTTGTCATGTTATCTCTGGCTCACAGGAGCCCTGGGAGGGCAGCGCCTTTGGGACTTTGAGGCTGTTCAGCCCTTTCATCTTCCTGTCTGTCCTCCTTTTGGGGCTCATTGGAAACATGTCCTTTGCCAGAGTATTGTCTAGATTTCCTACCTCCAAAACCTCTGCTCCACGGCCCCTGGCTCCTACTGGGCCTACGCTGCCCACGGGTCCAGGTGAGACCCATGTGTCCCCAGGGCCTGGATGGCTCCTCGGCAGCCGCTGTCCCCTCCCCACATTCCGGCTTGCTCCAGCTCTCATCTGTGGAACTCCCTGACAAGGCCCTGATGGTAACCGCACACACCAGATGCCGGCCCCACTGTGCTGGCTCTATGGCCTGGGAAGCAGGGCCAGAGCCACAGAGGAAAGTCGCCCTGCCTGCGGGAAGAAGGCCTGGCTGGCAGCACACTGATGCCGGTGGCTTAGCCAAAGAGCCTGGAGCAGTGGGAGGGGAGAGGCAGCTGCCCCTCAGCTGTGGAGGAGGAGCAGTCCCAGTTGGTCCCCGGGGAAGTTTTCAGGGGAAACCTTTAGTTGGGGTTCCTGAGGGTGACTGGCAGACTTCACTATCATGCTCTGCCCTGGTCTGCAGGCCTGATGGGGGAGGGGCTCCCTGCATGCAGGGCTTGGAGATCACCCCCAAGGGGCGGGTGCTCTGCAGGAAGATGGAAAGATAATAAGCATTATCTTAGAATAAGCATTCTCTTCCTCCCCCTCCTCCTCCTGTTCTAGAGTCCACCACTAGGGGGAAGGGGGCCCCAGCGGGCCTCACCCCCACCCACGAGCCCCAGCACGGGGTCCGCTTTAGCTCCCTCCCACCTCCCTCCTGGCTCCGTCTGCCTCTGACTGGGCTATGCATCTTGCAGAAACCTGGACTTCTCTTATTCAATTCTACCTATGGCTCCTCGAAGAACATCTAGCTTTTCACCAAAACATGCAGAACGGTCGCTCACACCTTGAAACCACGCTGCCAATCAGAAGGGCTCCTTAAAACTTCCGTACCTATGGGCCCTTTCTAGGGGTTTGGAGCCACACCCTGGGGCTGGGAGGCACACCGGGGCCACTAGAGAGAGTGTTCCATTTTGGTTTATGCCAAATCCTCACCTCTCCGTGGAATCAACGCTCCGTGGGGATCTACTGCCCCCACCGCACACGAGCAGACGCACGCTCACGCTCACACCGAACCTTCACCCGAGCCACTGCTGAGGAAACCCCTCCCGCTGCTCCAGCTCGGGACTCTGCCAGGGAGGGCAGCCCACCCCGCAAGCTGCACTGACTGGTCAAGGGGAACTACCACGCTGGCTTTGCCAGCCTCACTGGCTAAATTTTCTGCTTGTTTCCTTGACTGTGGAATTTAAAGCAAAAATTCTGTGACACCACTCAAGTAGGAAAGACATAAATTTTATAATCTGAAGTCCTAAAGCATAATAAA
Source organism: Indri indri (assembly GCA_004363605.1). NCBI lineage: Eukaryota > Metazoa > Chordata > Mammalia > Primates > Indriidae > Indri > Indri indri. The sequence goes on along the minus strand of RJWJ010019623.1, from coordinate 17,350 downwards.
ACCAATTATCCAGAATCAAGTTTTGCTCATTTCCTCAAATTCACCTAGTCTTCTCATTCCCAGTTTTTTGACAGTTGAAGTGACGTTTTTATGAAAGAAGACGAATCTTTAAATGGCAAATTAATCCAAGCAACAGACGGGATTTAAGAATATTTATCAAGTTCGTGGCTACGAACAATGATACGAAAATTAATTATTCACTGCCATAAAAACAGCTCTAGGCTATTTTTTTCCAGACCTCCTCAAGGAACACATGGGTGTACACACATGCAAAAATCACCAAGCTGTGACTTCAGGTGTTGCAGACCTCTGTAGGAATGTCGTAGCTCAGAAAACACAACGCAGTTAGACTTTCTCAAGGAAGATCAGAGTGCCGTGCTTCTGAGCAGGATGACATTTTCCTCGTGTGACTTGCCTTCCGCAGCACTGAACCTCAAGATCTGCCGGGGAGAATCTAGCTCTAAAGTCGTGAACATGTGAGAGCACAGAGCCACCCTTAGAGGCAGTGTCCCCAGCTCAGGAGCCATCGCCACTCAACTGGTGGCTGTGCCCTGGAGAAGCGGTCATTCCCCTCCCACGGATCTGCAAGGCCAGCTTCCATGGATCACCTTCAAGTCTGACGTGGCACATCTGGCCCCCAGAAACTGCTCTGGGACCCGGAAACAGTGCCAGCTGGCCAAGAGCTGGGTGGCACATATAGCTGAGACCACTGCACCTTAGGGCCTGGTGTCCAGCCTCCCTGCCTGGCTTTCTTGTCTGGTTTTCTGTGTCTTGTGTTGTAGGATGGTGCGTTAGTTTGCTAAGCTACCATAAACAAAGTACCACAGACCAGGTGGCTTAAACAGTGGGACTTCTTCATTTTCTCACAATTCTGCAGGCTGGAAATCTGAGATCAAGGTGTGGGCAGGGTTGGTTTCTCCTGAGGCCCCTCTCCTTGGCTTGCAGACGGCCGTCTTCCCCCGATGTGGGTCTGTGTCCTAATCTCCTCTTCTAATAAGGACACCAGTGAGATGGAATTGGGGCCCTTCCTTATGACCTCATTTACCGTAATTACACTGTTAAAGACCCTACCTCCAAATAAGGTCATATCGTGAGGCACTGGGGGTTAGAACTTCAACATCAGAATTTGGGGAGCACACAATTCAGCCGTAACAGATAGGAGGTGATGTTTAGCAGAGCAGATGCTATGGATGGAACTAGAAACATGGGTCTTGGGCAGAGCCATCTCCCCAGCAGGACAGACCATAAGCCCATAGTGGGCAGAGCCCACCTGAAGCCTCTGGGCTCCTGGCACTGGCCCACCCCCATAGCCCTCGGGACTAGTTTACAGGGGCTGAAGACCTTGAACCTGGGTCACTGTTCTTAGTCCTCAGCACCACCTCCCTCAGGGCCTATGCACCCACATCCAAACCTAGCCATGGGCCAGCATGGAGTCCCCTGGGGCAGCTCGTCTGAGACAGAGCAGAAGGGCAGGACACAGAGCGCTCCAGTGAGTGCCCAGGGTTGGGCTCTCACTCATAGCTCAGACAACAGGGAGAGACAGACCCAGGAACCTGGCAGAACCTTTGGCTCTTTCAAAGTCCTGTTTCTTGGCAACCCTGACAGGTGACTCAGGTGGCAGGCTAAGTCTCAGGTGCAGCTCATCAACGAACAAGACTACACCAAGACAGTAGCCAGATTTAGCAAATCAAAATACAGGATGCCTAGTTCAACTGGGCTTTCAAATAAACAACAAATAATTTTTGCGTATATAAGTATGGCCCATGTGATATTTGGGACAAGCCAACATTGAAAGATTATTGTTTATCTGAAATTCACATTTTATTGGTGTCCTGTGTTCGGTCCGGCAACCCTACTCCTCGAGACCAGCCCTCCCTGCTTTGCTGATGCACACCCGGCACCTTTCTGGGCACCTGCTTTCCCACAGGAGCCAACCACTCGGAGCAGCAGGTCCTGCCAGAGGTGGCCTGGGCCGGGGAGCTGATCCTCACAGGCGGGGTCTATCAGCAGAGGTAACCCCTCACCTTGGCCCCACCCCCATTCTAGAGCCTTCCATGGGTCTGGTGACCCTGGCCTATGCTCACTTTACGGGAGAAAGCAGTTATGCGCCATCTCCTGGATGCCCTGAACTCAGCCTTCACGGACATTGTAGACCAGGCTTCCCGGTCTGGCCCTACAGTCAGCTGTTATCAGTACTGCTCCCACTGTCACCAGTGACCACAGCGAGTAACGATACACAGTAGGTGAAGGGTCAAGTGAAGCTGAGCTCCTGTACACGATGCTGAACCCAAACTTGGCAAAATGATGCCTATTTCTCCTGCCCACATTGCTCTAACATGCAGCTCCTGAGGCTGAATCACTCAGCCCGTCAGGGTCCTCGGTGGGTTCTGGCTTCAGAAGACATCAAGAATCTGAATGCCCCTCACCGCCTCCACCGCTCCACCATCTCCTGCCAGATCACGGCAGCAGCCGTATCCCACGCTTGTCCCCTTCTGGTCCATTCTCAACCCAGCACGTGCAGCGTCTCTTTAAAAGTTACACTGGGGCTGGGCGCAGTGGTGCACGCTTGTAATCCCAGCACTTTGGGAAGCTGAGGCAGGAGAATCACTCGAGGCCAGGAGTTTGAGACCACCCTGAGCAACAAAGCGAAACCTCATCTCTAATTAAAAAAAAAAAAAAAAAATTATACTGAGCTAAGTCACCCCTTTGCTAAAAACCCACCAAAGTCTCCCCACCTCACTCAAAGTATGAGCAAGTCCTTACAATGGCCTATAAGGCCCTCTGCAACCCGCCTCCACCACGTAGCTCTCTAACCTCCTTCCTCCACCCCTTGCCCACCAGGCACAGTCCTGCCCGCTCCATGGTGGCTTTGCCTGGAGGGGAGGGATATCCACTTCCCAGATACAAACTGGTCCAACTCCCTTGCGTCCTCTAAGTCTTCACTCAAATCTTACCTCCTCAAGAGGCCTGTCCACCCTATTTCATTCTGCAACCGACCCCTCTCCCCTGCTCCATCACCCTCAAGCCCCCTAAATCCTATCTACTGTGTCTTTCTTCCATAATACTTCCTAACAGCCATCTGTTTATGGTGTTCACTACATACTGTCTTGTTACACTATCTAGAATGTGTGCTCCATGCAGGAAGGAATCTGTGTTGTTCAATGATGTACTCCAAGAGTCTAAAACAGAGCTTGAGACATAACGGATGCTCGATAAAGACTTAATACTCATGTACTTCATCACCCATCCTGTGGACACGGAAGAACAATAGCAGGAAAAGTGCCGACATTTACTGAGTAACTCTTACGTGCCAGGCATTATGGAAGAGGCTTTATAAAAGTTGCACAATTTAAGCCAGGTGCAGTGGTGCCACTCGGGGACTGGGGCAGGAGGATTACTTGAGGCCAGGAGTTCAAGGCTGTAGTGTGCAATGATCACATCTGTGAATAGCCACTGCACTCCAGCCTGGGTAACACAGCGAGACCCTGTCTCTAAAAACGGACGAACAAAAAAGTTGCACAATTTAATGCTCACAATCACCTTGCAAGTCAGGCTAGAGATTCTCCACTTTATAAATGAGAACACTGACTCAGGACACTCAGGATTCCAACCCAGGTCTAAAGCCCATGAGATTCTAGCACTGCCCTGAGAAGCACACATGCTGTCTATGGTTACCTAGGAAGTACCGTGTCCCCTTCAGCACTCGCTGTCCCTCCCACCTGATACCTGTATTTACCAGCAGGGGTGGCCCTATGCAGACTGGCAGGCAGGGACTGGGCCACACTTATCCTTAGGGAGGCTGTGTGGCATGAGTTAAGGATGCTTTGACCCCTGGGTTATGGAAGCACATCCCGGCTCCACCCCCACTGCTGTGGGGCGTGGACAATGCACTCTGAACACAGGTAATGCTCATGGCTGGTCAGGGTATGTGAACACGTATAACACAGTGTCCGGCATGCAGCGTGTGCTCAATAATTGCTCATCCATGCTGAGGTAGCTCTTCTCACAGGATGCTCCAGACTTGTCACATGAGGTCCTGACCTTAGGACCAACTGCCCATTGCTCAGGGCAAGAGCAAAAGCTGAGCAGTAAACAGCCCTGATGCAAGCTCAGAGAAAGGACCCACGAGCAGACTCTTGTCCTATGCCAGGTTCAAAAGGCAGCAATACCCAGAAGGGAAAAAAAAAAAAAAAGTATTTGTATAAAATTTTCTCTCACCTCTGACTTCCAGAAGGTTAAAGAACTGTTGGAAACACATTAGTGAATAACCAGGTTTCAAACGTCCTAATCTTCTGGGATTGCTGCTGCCTGGGCTTTTCCCAAATTAGAGACCTCATGTCTCTGGCCACTTTCACTGACCTCTAGTTACCAGTCTTTCATCCCTGGGGTCAGGTTTTCACCTATGTGGGGGCCTGTCTGTCTGGAGGACCCTGGCAAAATGGGCAGATGCCCTGACGGCTCCACCCCACGGCACACAGTGGCACTCAAGCAGCTAACGTGGTTGGCTTAGGAGGGGCAGGCTGCCGGCCTTTGAAAGCGGAATGGGCTCCGGATGGGAATGTGAGCTGGGGAGGGGAAGGGGAGGGCTCGTGAACTGCCTCCCTCTGCGAGACAGCTGGACCCTCGGACGCCAAAGCCACTGCCAGGAAGTGATGAAGTGATAGAGGGGGGTGTATGTGTGTGGAGCGGTGGGGTGGGGGGGCTTCTGCCTTTGAGTCCAGCTGAAACCTTTCAAGTCTCAGATTTTCCCAGTCTTTCCCTAAAAAAAGAAATGATGCCAAACATTACTAAGCATATTCTATAACCATACTTCTTGTGAGCTACAGATTCCATGACTCTAAATGAAACCAACATTCACGTGCACACATGAGTAACGGCCCTGAAGGGAAGGAGGCTAGAGTCCACTGACTAAGCAAGCCCACGTCAGCCCACGTGGCCTAACATCTTCCCTCTTCACCCTTAAGCAAGGTTCAGCAAGAGTTCAGGGGACGGAGAGAGGGGAGGTAATAGGACTACATTTACAGAGGATTTGCTACATGTCAGACATTATAGATGCTTTATAAACATTATGTCATGTGATCCATCCCAACAAGGCTGTGAGGTATTTATTTATCATTCCCCCATTTTACAGATTAGAAAACTGAGGCTCAGGTTAAGTTACTTTGCCAAGTAAAGCAGTAGAACCTAGGAAATCTGGGAATTCAAAGGATTTGGCTGGACTCAAAGCAGACTCAGGAATTTTGACTCAAAAGTCCATGTCCTTTACACTCTCAAACTTAACGCAGCATAAAGTGAGAAACTGCCTCAACTCCCTTGCATCTGGCCCCATTAACCTATTTGGCTGATGCTGACATGTGGGCTGGGTGAAGGTCACAGAACCAGGCCAAGTCAAAACTTCAGAAAACCTTGGCCGCCTCTTCATGATTTTGAGGATTTGGTCTTCCAAGCCCCAGGTAGAAAGTAAGAAGCTGTCTTAAAGACCAAGACAAAAAGGCTTTAATGGTAGCAACAGCAATGTTTAACATGTCTCGATTATGGCACATTTAGCTGAGTAGAACACACGTAACTCTCTGCCAATGTACAGTAGCTTCAAGCCACTACTTGCATGGCCACTGAACTTGATATTTCAGAATGAGGTTTATCCGGGTGACTTCTGCCCTTAAGGGCTCCTTGCCTTCATCCCAGCACCTACCAGACCAAGTCTTTGTTAGAAACTTGGAAGAATGGAAGCTCTGAGGATAACCCACCCATCACACCATCACTTTCTTCACAGCCCTCCACAGGTGCTGAGTTATAAGGAAGCTGCAGTTGTGCACCACAAGCACGGCTGACATCACAGTGCTTCCTGCATGTGTGCTGGGCACACCAGGGCCCTTCTCTAATAGGCACAGATGAGTGGCTTTTCCGTACAGAGTGTTCAATTCCCGATTCTTCGCTAATACTGGGTAAATTACTCAATCTCCCAAAGTCTGTTCTGTTTGTATAACAGGCATAACAACACATAAGTATGAAATAAAATAATTTAAGTGCTACCCAATAAACATTTCTGCCTTGAGATCAAGCCTTTCACATGTCTCTCTGAATGCAGGTGGTGACCCCAACACTGCACCTTTCCCTCCACTTGTCCCCATTCTGCCTCTCCAGTGCTGAGAACGAGAGGTGGCTGGGTGCACATGCCGTGGTTCCCAGCAGAGGTCTGGTTGGGGGCTTCAGAGCTGCCCAGTGCCCCAGAATGGGGATCTTAGAACCAAGGGTCTCCGGAGAGCTGTGGACACTGGAGGAAGGCCGTCCCCGCCTGAGTGCTCGTCTAGGTTCCCAGGCTCCAAAGGCAAAGCAGCAGCTGGGTCGAAGGCGGAGCACCCTGTCCCAAGCCAGCAAGCAGAGGCAGCACCGGGAGGGCCTGGCAGGGGTCTGCCATGGACAAGGGAGGGCTGGCTCCTCCATATCACCATGGCAGGCCTGCCAAGCCCACCAGTACTCCACCAGACCTAGACGCCGTGAGCCTACAAAGAGTGATAAGCCCCTTTTTAGTCTCAGCAACAGAGACAGGAAGACAGCTCAGAAGAAACACAACACACACCCAGAAAGAGAGAGCTACTGGAGGATACAGATGACGGCTTGAATTTTAATTAAAATAATGATAGTGCTCAAAGGGATTCTATTGCAACACACAGGAGAAAAAAAAGCAGCTTTCCTGTAACTAGAAAACATGATTGCCCAACTAAACAACTCTTCGGACAAAGAGAAGGTGACGGTGGTCACATAGGATTCTTGAATCACTAACCCAGAAAATCAGGACCAAGAAATCACACAGCAGAGAGAAGCAAGAGGAGGTGGAGGGCAGAAAGGACACGCTAGGACTCTGTGAGGCTGCATCCCAAGACCCAGGAAGAGAAGGGACAGGTGACGGAGGGGCGGTGAAGGGCGCCGAGTTCTGCACGTGTGCTGTAAGAAAAGATACACAGAGGCATGCGCGAGCAGAGGTTCTGAACCTAAGAATAAAGAGGAAAAAGGCAATCTTCAGGCAGAATGAACTCACACCTAAACATGAATGGACACAGACTAGCTGAATGGTGGGACCGTGGAACTCCAGCGTGGCTTCCCCAGACAAGATACCACTCAGCTATCAAGATAAAAGAAACGTGAAGAAAAGAATTCAGAGTACAGCTGACCCCTGATCAAAACGGGTTTGAACTGCACAGGTCCACTTACACGTGGATTTCCTTCTGCCTCTGCCACCCCTGAGACAGCAAGATCAACCCTCCTCCTCCTCCTCCTGGGCCTACTCAACATGAAGACCAGGAGGATGGAGACCTATACAATGATTCACTTCCACTTAATGAATGGTAAATACATTTTCTCTTCCTTATGATTTTCTTAATACCATTTTCTTTTCTCTAGCTTACTTTATTGTAAGAATACAGCATATAGGACATATACCATATAAAATATGTATTAATAGACTGTTCATGTTGCTGGTGAGGTTTCTGGTCAACAATAGGCTATTAGTAGTTAAGTTTTTGGGGAGTTAAAAGTTATATGCAGATTTTCAACTCTGTTGGGGGTCGGCACTCTTAACCCCAATGTTGTTCAAGGGTCAACTGCATATGCCAACAGGCCCCGTAGCTGAGAACAACAATAATGGAAGGTCTCTAACAACGCATGGACCAAAGCCAAGACTCCCTGGTGAGAAATGAGGAAAGAAAACTGAAGACCAGTGAGCCAAGCGGTCTTGGGCCTTCAGTGTCATTTCTGACACCCATGATCTGATGGGTGATCAATGTCATTTAATCACATAGATTTCCGTCACGCCTAAGCAGTTTAACTCTCTCAGTGATACGCACAAGACATGCAATTCCTTTTTTTAAATTTTCTTTCACATATAATTAAGCTTTCTAGATGTAACTCAGACTGAAAATATGCTTCTGTGCTTCACAGGTTAAAATTCTACAAGTATAAATGTTTAGTTATTATTACAAGAGTAAATGTTATAATAATTAAAGATTCTAATAGCTGCTAATTTTAAAAACAAAAAGTATTAAGAAATTAAGTCTTTCAAATACATAAACTGAGAAACAGAATGACAGTTAGTACAAATATTACAAATACTATGAGTATGTTGCCCAGATAACTTTAAAAAGAGTATTTATCCTTTTAGAACTGACAGCTATAAAATTTGAATAATGACACAAGGCAGAATAATAGAGTTTAGTTTATATCATAATTATAATCTTTGTAGAATTATTTCATCTCTTAGCTTTTGTAATACTAAGCTAAATAGCCCTTAAGAATTTAATGTAATCTTATAGTCATTTAATTTCATTCAGGCTATAAACTATTTCAAGAAAATGTCCTATTTGGGAATTCTTCACCTAAGGACTATGAATTAATAGCAAAAAGTCAATAGTGCTACCTTAGAAATTCAGGAATAGATAAAAATTTCATAATCGTGTATGACAACATGCATAATGAATCATTCCAATCCAGACCTAAAAGAAAGCATATAGAGCATTATAAAAAGAAAGTATTATAGAAAACCTGTTTTTGTAAATCAAACTTTGCAATAATAGACTTTATAAGAATGCTTTAAGAAAACAATTTCTTAGAGTTTTAAGTCTATGGAGACTAACTACTACACTTGAAATGAATGTTAAAATGATTACCATGGACAAATTACCATTTTCAGTAGTTAGAAGATGAAGAATTGCCAAGATTTGCTCAAACTATGAATCCTGATTGTTAAGTTCCTCCTGGAAAATGTGTTACTTAAAAAATTTTTCCCTGAATTAATGTGCTCCTTCTGTATCTTGTACAGCAGACAAGCTGAGCAAACGTATCCAGGCCTTTGAGGGCTGACAGCCTGCCGAATTAACGAGGAACTCGGCCACATGTCTGCCTTTCTGGTTTGCTGGCCCACGGAATTCTGGGTAACCAAACTGACATGTCAGGAGAGTACAAGAGTTCCTTATGTGATATCTATTGTCTCCTCAGGGAAGACACCAAAATTGATGTTCAAATACTGGCATCTGAGATGCAGACAGAAATTCTGAAATAATTTTATTATCCTGAAAGAAAAATATACTGTTCCACTGCCACATTCCTAGTTTTTCTCAAGTGACTGCAGGAAGTAGCGATTGCATGCAGAAATGTTAGCAGTAAAATCGAGCCTGTTTGTCATTACTTTAAATGTGGACAGACTGATCTGTCCCACTAAATTAAAGAGCCTATCAGGTAGTGTTAAAAATATAAATCCATCTATCTGCTGTTCAAGAGCTACACCTAAAATGACAAACAGGACTGAAAATAACACACCGGGCAAGGAGACACCAGGCAAATGCAAAGAAGGAAAAGACAGGAATGGCAAAATTAACAGCAGACAAGCTGGACTTTAGGTTAAAGACACTGCGAGATAAGAGTGATGTTGTTAAAGGCACAGTATCGGAGGAAAATGTAAAAGGTATAAATATGCATGCACCGAGCAATACAGCAACTAAAAACTCTTAATAGTGCAAAACACGGTCAAAATTTCTCTCTTCAAATGAGAGTATCTCCCAGAGAGAAAAAAATAAAAACACAAAGAAAATAAGTAAGATCAATAGTTAACCTTACTTCCCTCAAATAAATACACATTTTTTCTTACACCTATGCCACAGTTGTAAAGATTAATTACATATTTGGTAACAAAGAAAACCTTTACAAACCTTTCAAATTTAAGACTTAAAGGAGACTTCTGTGATCAGAATCCAATAAAATTAGCATTAAATAATCAGGTAACAAAAAAATCTTAAGTACTTAGAAATTAAGAAACACACTTTTAGATCAAAGAGTAAGTCAAAAGAGGAACTGAAGGAAACCTTGAAAGCAATGGAAAAGAGAACAATTCCTATCAAAACTTACAGAACACACCAGACATTATACTCTGAGGAGATTTTAGTGTCAAATGCCTTCAGCAGTAGAGAAAATATTTTAAAAATAAAAATGAACTTTGTATTAATCTTAAGCGATTAGAAAAGGACACCTCAATAAATCAAAAGGAAGAACTTATTTAAAAAAGATAAAAGTTCAAACTAATGAAAAACATAAAAAGGACAAATAAACTCAAAGCTGGGTCTCTGAAGAGATCAATAAAATAGAAAAACACATCCTGTGCCCAGTTAGGGATAAGACAAAGCAAAGGTGGGCGGCGGGGGAGAAGAAAGAGAGGAGAGAAGGCAGGGTGAAGGGGAAAGAGGGCGGATGTGCAAAAACTGACAAGATCACCATTGAGGACAGACAGAGAAAAGCAAACGCAGCAGAGATTAAAAGAATCATTAAAAAAATACTGCATGGAACTTCGTGTCAACAGATTTGAAAATCCTGGAAGAAACAGATGATTTCTCAGCAGAAAAAAGCATCCAACTGATTCAAGAAGTAGAAAAATTCAGAAAAGCCACCAAGACCACACAGCTGCACACCTAAGTTCTATCTAACCCATAATTCTACTGTTAAATGGCAAAAGAAAACTTAAAAATAAGCTGACTTATTTGTAAAGCCAAGTGGAATTTTAATGCCCAAACCTGACAAGCCTGAGAGATGAGAAATTATTAACAAATCAGGCTTATGATTGTTTAGTTACAGAAACTCTCAACTAATATTAGCCAACAACAGAATTCAAGGGTATACCAGAGATACATGCTGAGACCAGCCTGGCTTTATCCAAGGCCTACAAAGATAGCTCAACACCAGGAAATCAATAAAATTTACTTCCTCAATAAATTAAATGTGGAAAAAACTATAGGACCATAGCAATAAATGCTAAAGAGGCATTTGACAAAAGTTTAGCAGGCATTCCTTATAAAAATTAAGTAAAATAGAAATAGAAGATAGTTATTCATGAAGTATTGAGAAGAGCTTGATAAAAGGCGTACAAAATGAGTCCTTTATTTGTTAAATGACGCTGCCCATGAAAAAAAAACTATACATGTATGCATATGCACAAACGTGTCTACAGGGGAGGGCGTGGTGGGGTAGGAAAAAACCAAACAAATGCATCTGTGTATGAGCACCAAGTTGTCTACACTGATTATACGGACAGAGACAGGTGAGAAAGAGAAGGGAGGGGAATTCCAACACAAAAGGGAAAAGGATGAAACAAGGACTCCAGTCAAGAACTATATATAATATTACTTTAATGCTTATCAATAAAATTATAGCTGACCCTTGAACAACATGGGGATTAGGGCATCAACCCCCAGAGCTGTCGAAAATCCACATATAACTTTTGATTCCCCCAAAACTTAACTACTAAGAGCCCACTCTTGACTGGAAGCCTTACCAACGACATACACAGTCTATTAACGCACATTCTATATGTTATATGTATTATGTACTATATTCTTACAATCAAGTAAGCTAGAGAAAAGAAAATGTTATCAAGAAAATCATAAGGAAGAAAAAATATGTTTACTATGCATTAAGTGGATAAGGATCATCACAAAGGTCTTCATCCTCATCATCTCCACATTGAGTAGGCTGAGGAGGAAGAGGAGGGGTCACTCTTGCTGGCTCAGGGTCGGCAGAGGCGGAAGGAAATCCACATATAAGTGGACCCATGCAGTTAAACCTGCGTTGTTCAAGGTCAACTGTATATATTTTTACATGTATAATTTTTAAAAGATTGCACACAATATTAAAATGGTGGAGAAAAAAAAGTATTCTTTTCTTTTTTAACTCCACAACCATCACTTACCTTCCCAGTCCAAATTCCAGGGAACAAAAAGTCCTCACTTAATGTCATCAGTAGATTCTTGGACACTGCAACTTTAAGCAAAATGACCTATAACAAAACCAATTATTTTTCCTCATCAACATTATAATGAAACGACATTATTCAAGGGCCTGTTGTATGTCGTTTTGCTTCAAGTCACAGTTTCAAAGAACCTATTGAGTGAGGACTTACTGTACTTTTTTGTAATATTACCCTCAGTCGTACTCCTTGATGCAAATGTGAATCGGAGTATTGGCTGCAGGTCAGAACTTAAGCGGAGCCATCCAGACGCCTGTCCGGAGCAGGCTCCCGGCTTGCCAAGCTTGCTAGTCTGTCTCAGAGGGAGATGCTCTGGACATGTAAAGGAGCAGCGTTTGCAGCAAACCATCCTTTGGTTTCCCTGGGTACCACCTGCATCTACCACGTTTACCGTGGCCCTAAAGAAGTTTTCACATTGGCTCCTTCCCGGGGTTCCCTTAGGACTCAGGAAATCCTTCTTACGACAGCACTTGTTACACTGCATCACGATTATTTGTGGACCAGCTGCCTGTCTTTGCCACCAGGATTTATGCTTGTTTAAGGGCTGGGATCTCTTATTAATTTCTCAAGCCTCACTTTCCAACACAGTGCCTGGCACATAGTAGGCACTCTGTAAATATCTGCCAAATGTATGAAATGTACTCATAAGAAGATGTGAAGTCTACGCTCAAAAACTTTTATTTTCAGGGCTGTTTTGCTTTAGTTTCCCAGGCAATTTCACTTTAAAATTTCCACCTTTGCTACTGATAAACTGACAGGGTGAAGGAACGTCAGCACTCCCCGTGGTGCACACGAATTGGGTTTGTCCTTTGGCAGCAGAGACATTAGCCCTTAGGAGCCCGACAGAGACAATGGAAAGCGTATTTAGTTGAACGCCTCCTCTGTAGAACCCTGTATGATCCCATGTGGTGCCTGGAGCTGCCCCTCCAGAAGGTAATCTAGGGGCAAAGCTGGGACTGGCACCCAGGGGCATCTGTCTTCAAAGCTCTGTGCACATCTCAATGCCTTTCTGAGAGGTAGAATCAAAGGCACATAGTCACTCCTTCCCATCAAAGCATCCTGCACACAACCTTCCGAAATGTGGGCTGTACTCTTTTGACTATTAACGTATTCCCATTCCCCTGATATAATTTGCTGTCTTCCTGAATTTATTAAATCTCGTCCGAAATCTTTGTATTTCTTATCTGCTACACCGCTTAAACAGAATGAGCCTACAGGTTTACAATACGTAGCGTGAATTCACCCTTGGTATTATTTACCTAAAATTTACCTCTTTCAATCTTAAAGAAAAGCAACTGTTGTCTCTGATTTCCAATTAGGTTCTGTTTCAGCACTCTATGGGCATTCCGAACACACGTCCCCCTAAAATGCCATAGGTTGTGGTCAGCACCCCAGATCGCCTAAGAAAATGCAGCCAAGGAAAACGGAGGAAATTCTGCCAAAATAGCGTACTGAAGAACAAACCAAAGACGACGTTTTTATTTACCTCCAGTGCTGGGGCCTGAGAAAGCAAGTGTCAATACGGCCGGTGAGGAAGGAGATGTGCGCTGCTTGTCGTGTGCGTTCTGAAGGGAACATCTACTCACAGAACCCCAGATCTTCAGGTAATCCCCCCACAAACTCGGCAGTGGAATCCTGGGAACACGTATTAGGACGGCACCGGTGGAAGATGTCGACTTCCCCAAGGTACAAAGTGCTCAGGTAATCAAAACTCTCACTAATCACTCTGTGGATTTTTCCACCTGTTGACATTCTCTCCTCCCAGAAAACCAACCTCTATCCTCATCCTTTCTATTCTCATTGTAACCCTGTTTTAAACTTGAGAAAATAGGTCTCTCCCCCACCAGTTACTTCTAAGGTGATTCCATTTTCAGTTGCTTTTGCCATGGAAGCTTGTTAGAGGCTTTTTTCTTTTTTGAGGTGGGGTCTCGCTCTGTCACTCAGGCTGGAGTATAGTGCCGTGGTCATGACTCACTGCAGAGTCGAACTCCTGGAATCAAGTGACCCTCCTCTGCCTCAGCCTCCTGGGTAGATGCTGGGACTACAGGCATGTGCCACCATGCCTAGCTACTTTTTTTTTTTTTGGTAGAGACAAGGTCTTGATATGCTGCCCAGGCTGGTCTCAAACTCCCGGCCTAAAGCCATCCTCCCGCCTCATCCTCCCAAAGTGCTGGGATTACAGGTGTAAGCCACCGTACCCAGCCCATGTTGGAAGCTTTGAAATGTCAAAATGGTATTTATCTACTGGTTTCCTGTCCACCACCTCAGAGAGGATGGGACCAGGCAGGGGTGAGTGCAGTGGCCACTTCTCAGCCACCTGCCCATGGGGTCTCTCTTCCAGACTTCTGCTCACTTTCCACTGCCCACAGTCCAGGTGGCAGCCCATCTCACTGCAGGGGCTAGGAAGAGGTGCCGACATTGCCTGGGGTGGGAGGCACCCAGGGCAGACAGGTTTGGGAACAGTGATCATCTGCGCTTCACAGCCCCTTACAAGGGACTCATTAGTAATTAGCTGATCTGACCAGCATAAACCATGTCTCACATTCACCTCTCTGCTCATTGTTCCTACTCATTGATCCTTCCTCGTACCCTAACCAAAGGGCCCAGTCTATCCTATGTCACGTAACCACTCTGTGACTCAGTTTCCTCATTTTAAAAATAGGAATAATGAGGCCGGGCGTGGTGGCTCACGCCTGTAATCCTAGCACTCTGGGAGGCTGAGGCGGGCAGATTGTTTGAGCTCAGGAGTTCGAGACCAGCCTGAGCAAGAGCGAGACCCCATCTCTACTAAAAATAGAAAGAAATTAATCGGACAACTAAAAATATGTAGGAAAAATTAGCCGGGCATGGTGGCACATGCCTGTAGTCCCAGCTACTCGGGAGGCTGAGGCAGAAGGATCACTTGAGCCCGGGAGTTTGAGGTTGCTGTGAGCTAGGCTGACGCCACGGCACTCACTCTAGCCCTGGCAAAAAGAGTGAGACTCTGTCTCAAAAAAAAAAAAAAAAAAAAAAAATAGGAATAATGATAGTACTCAGCTCACAAGATGGTTATGAGGATTACATAGGTTAGAAAGTGCTTAGAACAGCATCTGGCACATAGTAAGTGACACACATACAAGCAGCTGGCTTGTACCCTTTTAGACAGGACCCTAATAGAGTCCTGTCTTGGGGGTCTCTGGCCATTAGCAAGCAGGCAAGTGGTAGAAGCCCAAGGATTGGGTTGTTCCTGAAAGGCCAGCAAGTTTAGTCTTCTACCCAAGACAGAAATCCCCATAGAACACACCGGTGCTTCCAGGATAAAGAATTCATTCCTTTGTGAAGCTGTCTCATCCGCTCTTCTGCTATTTTGGGTGTTAGAGATGCTCAGCTCCTTGTAAACATTATCAGTGCCAATTCCCAGATGCATTTTAAAAATCTGCTTCAGCTATCTATTCTTTTGTTCATTCAATCATTCAGCAAAAGTTGAGTACTTACCACGTTCTCACCGTGACCACAAAGCCCAAGGTCTCCGCCCACGTGGAAAATGAACTAGTTGATGTTGGATGGCAAGGGGTGCTAGGAGGGACCAGAGGGAAGGTGGTGATTCTAGATCCACAGTGATAGTGACACTGGAACCAATACCAGACCAGTAAGCAAGGGCTGCCATTCAAATACCAGCAGGAAGAACATTCCAGGTGAGGACCTGGCAGGCACAAAGTCTCTGAGATGGGCAGAGGATCAACTTAATGGTAGGACAAGTACTGCAAGGTGACACTGGAGAGGAAGGCTAGGGTGGACCTGTAGACCTGGAGGCCACACTAAGGAACCTGCATCTCCCTTTGGCTTGGATGGGAAGCCACGGGAGGGTTTTAAGCAGAGAAGGGAGTGGATGGACTCAGAGCCACGGGAGGGTTTTAAGCAGAGAAGGGAGTGGATGTTTGTAAAACATCACTTTTCCACCACAGCCGGGGGAAAGAGAAACGGGACTGGGGTGGTGGACACAAGTAGAAGCTGAGATTCCAAGCAGACGAAGGCTCCAGCAGCCCGCCCAAGGGGCGATGTTGTCCTGGTTACAGCTGGCAGCAACGGCAATGATGTCAGAAGTAGAAGGACTTGTGATTCTAAACTCCTTAATAAAAGTGATTTCTTAAATATACAACTAAATTTGGCCAGTTGTTCATCCATTTGTAATAATTCTTCCTGGAACTCACAAATAATGGGGAAGAAAGTTTTTATACATTTGAGGCCAGGCAAACACCACCTTTCCATAGAAGATATTTTAGGTATGCTATTATTCTTCTAGAATGACATCCCCTCCTCCCCCCAAGAAGGTAAAACTGTACTTCTTCTCATCAATAAAGGAATAAATGTTTTATCACATTTCCTTTTGTTGTCACTTTCTCTCTTCCTTCCTTAAGGGAAGGACCCCAGTGCTTTTCCACGATTCCACCCTAAGTACTCATTTCTCACCAAACTTGCCAAATCCCCCTCCCCATGGGATCCAGCATTTGCTAGGTAAACCTGTAACAATGCCTGAACTTGGAGTTTGGATTCCTGCTTCAGTTACTTGCAATGGTAACAAGTGTCAAATTTCAAGACGTTTTCACCAAGACAACCTCAAGAAAGGAAGCTCGGTTTGGTGGGGAACAGAGCCAGCTGTCTATGAGCAAAGTGACACACCTTCTCCTTCTCCCATGCCCCCCATGCCTTTGCCCAAATTGCTCTCTTGTTGAGACACTTTTCCTTTCTCTTTACCTGACTAATTTTTATTTATTCTTCAAAATGCAGCTTAGGGGCCAGAAACACTGCCTCTTCCCTAGCCTAGCTGGAGGAGGTGTCTCGCCTCTGGAATCTTGTAAAAATCTGTGTTTCCCTGATCACAGCATTCACCAGGGACTCTTATCTCTTTTTCTTCACTTGGTCTCTCCTACTGGACCCCAGGGGGCATGTCTCACTTATCATTTTATCCCAGCAGGGTTCAACGTGCTTGCTGAATTAATACATGGCACATCCTGCACCTTGCTGGTGGGCGTATAAATTGGAAAACTGTTTGGCAGCATCTACTAAGCAGTGGTTCTCAACAACTGGTGATTCTGCCCCCCAGGGAAATTTGGCAATGTCTAGAGACATATTTGGTTGCCACAACTGGGGAGAAGGGGTGCTGGCGGCATTTAGTGGGTAGAGGCCTGGGATGCTGGTGAACATCCTGCAATGCACAGGGCAACACCCCAGAACAAAGAATCACCTGGCCCAAAATGTCAATACGCCCAGACTGAAAGACTTTATACTAAAGGCAAACATACACCTAACCTATGACCCAGTAATCCCACTCCTACGTAGATACACCCAAGGGAAATGATGTGTACGTCTGTCAAAAAAAAACGTACAAAAATGTTCATTGCAGCTTTATCATAACAACCCCTAAACTGGAAACAACCCAAAGCCCACTGACAGGATACTGGATAAATAAACTGTGGTATATTTGTACAATGGAATACTACAGAGCAATATAAAGATCTGACTGCTATATGCAATAATATGGATGCATCTTACAGATAAAACAATATAATGAGCAAAATTAACCTA
>RJWJ010019622.1:0-30037 GCA_004363605.1 Indri indri | reverse complement strand
GTGTATAAATCACCACAGAATGAAGTTGGTATCATAAAATAAATACAGAGGAAGAGGGGGTTCAGAGATATCAGGCTGAGGGGCAATGGGATGAGTTTTCATGGAGGAATGGTGTTTGAGAGAGACTATTTGGTCTATAACAATGATCAATTTCTTATCCTGTAGTTCACTGCTGTATCCCTTCTCCTAGAGCAGCCCCGATAAATATTAACAGAACATTTTTATTAACGAATATTTTTTAGGCCTCATCAGGTGAGTGACAAATTGAATATTTCAAAAAAGAAAGGGTGTAGTATCTGTTTTCAAACTGTATATTTCAATTCACATAAAGTAATAGTTTATTTAGTTGTCAGTTCCATTAATTCAAAAACACTTACAATTAATCTCAACAATTTTTGCCAGAAGCTTATGCTTAGTAGAATTTTATAGCATTTCAGAATATTCTCTTTTATTACTGAAAATAGGACTTACGAGTTTAGAGTAAGGTGGATTTGAACTATATATAATGTTCATTTAAACCAGTTTCTTTAAATATACATTCCCTGAAAAGGAATAAGGCAGCTTGGGGATGATGAGGCAGGATACCCTGAATCATAATCGGTTTACACTTTGTAAAATTAAGTTCACATAACATAGAAGTGTTCTACATATACTTCGTTTTTCTGTGGTAATATAGATCTTTGAAGATCTGAAAATGAAGTCTTAAACAAATCTTAGTTTAACATATTTTATATCCAAGAATCTTACATTCAAATAAAACATGTATTTAACCTTATAAAGCATATGTACTAAGTTAATTTTTCTATTAACATTTTCTAAATGTCTGTTTTTGATTTATTTTTGTTTTGAGCTCAGGTCACTAGAGATTTTGTTAGTCTTATACTTACAGATTTCCATGATTCAGAAGAGGTTTTCACTATTGTATAATAAATTCCCCAAAGTCTTAAGCACTTACCAAGCAGAATTACTCTTAAAAAAAATGAGAATCTAATTCGAAATATATTTCAGGAAGTTCATGGAGGAAATGAGCAATAATTCACACCAAGGTATGAAGAGCTCAATTTCTCCTCCTCCTGAATTACCTTTTCTAAAAGAGCTGAAGGAAAGAGTTTCTCTACTAAATCAAATTCTGTGTAATTAAGATGTTTATGAATTAGGCTCAAGGGAAAAACTGCTTCTCTTATACTGAATGAAATATAATACATCTTATGAGTTACATTTTTTCCTCATATCTATTGAAGATAAAATAAAATAGCAGATCTCTTTTCTTTTACAAAGTAATATTCCAATTCATCTATGAGTACCTCTAACTTTTGTAATTTTCTAGTTTTTATTTTTTAAAATACACTCCTATAAACTGAGTGGCTCTCATAT
This sequence comes from Indri indri, assembly GCA_004363605.1. Classification (NCBI taxonomy): domain Eukaryota; kingdom Metazoa; phylum Chordata; class Mammalia; order Primates; family Indriidae; genus Indri; species Indri indri. The sequence goes on along the minus strand of RJWJ010019622.1, from coordinate 28,663 downwards.
GTCACAGAGACTCCACAGTATGTATAGGCCTAAGAACGTATTCATGTCTTAATATATAAATATAAAGCATTTATGATTTAACAACTTTCCTCTGTCTTGAAATGATAAAAACAAAAAAGGAGGAAAAATATAAAACCCCAAATCTTTAGGATATCCATAAGTAAAACCAAAGACAAAAGGTACTAATCCTATAAATTATGAACAAATAATAGATTCTAGTTAGCTCAGTAATTACATATGATGAATACATGGGTATATATTTCTGTCTACTTGCTTCACTAAAAATAAGGTTTATTGGTGATTCTTAGCTTCTTTCTGGGTCATCTTTTCCATTGATTGAGGTTCTCAAATCACTTCCTCTAAATCCCCTCTTGGCATGAAATGTCTGCATCACACCAATTTAGCACTTGGTTACATACTATTACAGATGTCTCTATAATGGCTACTTGTCACTCAGGCAAGAAATATTTATGAGCATTTACTTGCTGTGAGCCCCTGGGCTAGGGGCTGAGGATACCATGATGGACAAGTCAGATTTTGTCCCAAGCCAAACTATTTGTTCTTCACGGCCTTTCTAAAAACACTTTACCTTTATTCCTCATTTGGCTAATGAATTCTATTAATCTGAAGAAAGAGCTGGCTACAGTGAACAAGCATATTACTTGGTAAATTCTTGTAGAGTGACTCAGTGCCGGTTTATATCAAGAAAGTAACAAGCCTACACTTAATAAAACTACTCAAATAATTTTTTAAAGAATTAATTTCATTGTATTTCTTTATTGCTCAAGAGATAAAGAGATTCTTTTGCAGACCTTCATTAAATAAGTCAAATAAATAAACAAAATTATTTCAATTTAAATAAGTTAAATGAGTTGAAAACCTTCCTTTAATCCCCTATTAAATAAGTCAAAGCCCCAAGCTGATACAGATCAGCTCTTCAGACAGACACAATTTTATCTGACATTGCTCATAGTTACCTGGGCCAGTCCTTCTGCTCCAGGAAGGCACTCGTGTCTCCTCCGCCATAATACCTTGCTTGTGTTTACTCCATCTCCTTACCTGGAAAACCTTTCTCTGTCCTTTCAAGTGACTCACCTTATTGGCTTTTAGGGATTCTCCTTTCTAAGAAGCCTCCCTGAAGGACCTAGTTAGGCCCTGCCACCACAGGCACCTATATACAGATCTACCCCCGTCTGTAACTATCTGGCATTTTCTAGAGGTTTCATATTCAGTATGTATCTGGTGCCTTCTACTATACCATTAAGTGCTGTAAAAATGTTCTGCCTTCTCACTTTTTTGTCTTCATATTAAAGTTAGCTCAAGACAAGCTGGGCACACAGCAACTATTCAGTGAAATTTTGTTAAATGGATGATGGATACAAAGTACTACCAGCATTTCCTTTGGACCCACAACCCTGCCTGGGAAAACAGAGTTTAGAGGTATCTGTAAGATAATGGTTTACGAGGGCATGATTTCAAATTTTTCTTCCTATCCCAGAGGAAATCTAAAGGAAATGGGTAAATACCCGTAAGGCTGCAACCATAAATTCCACAAGTTGAATCTAATGAATCAAGTGAGGATTGTAGCAAATCGATGCCTCAGCACAGAAATGGATACGAGATCTTTCATTGGAATGAAAAAATGAAAAGTTCTTCTAAGACTATTTTGGGACACTTTTCAAGATGAGTTAGCTGTTGATAACCTGATAAACTTCAGCTTGCAGAACTGCATTTTCAGGATGCTTTACCTTTAAAAATCATTTGACTAAGATAGCCAAAGATATGTATAACTATTCATTATATATAATTATATATACACATTTATATATACATACATTATATATGTGTATATACATAATGTATATATTATTTCTATACATATAAGCATATATACATGGGAAAGCATTGCTGCTAAACATTGGCATGACAGAGTTTATTTGAGACACCCTTAGTAATTCAAGCAATTTCTACATAAGGTACTTGGGACTCTTGGATAACATCTGTCATGTAACTGAAAATGTTTACAAGAGCAATATGAAAATATCAACATAATAATTTCCCCAACTGTGGTTATATATGCCTAATTATGAACATAAGTTACCACTGAGGCCATAAATAATGCTGGAAAACTATGTGAATCACTGTGCTACACAATGAACATTTTACATCCTAAAGGACTTCCTAAGGAGTGACACTAAAGCTGTCCATATTTAACCACAATATTAGCATAGATTTGGAGAATTCTACAACACACAAAGAAACATAAATGTTGAAATGTCAATTTATAGTTTATTTATAACACACTTGACATAATTTTTGAACTGAGTATAGATGATGACTACTAAATTGCAGTTGCTATTTTGGTATGCAGTTATTATGGGCTTGTAAAGCCCAGGATGAATACACACAATAATGACATCTCTAGAATTTGTGTGTGCCTCAGTCTGGCCTTTACACCATCCATGAACACAGATTGATGTTTCAACCTTCATACCTCATAAACATCCACATAAACAAATGATAATGAGAGGCATGGAATCATTTCTGGAAAGTTCTGCCCACTATACTATATTCGCCATGCAACACCATGTACCATACAACAAATGATTTGCTACTATATTGTTTCTCTGTCACCCTCCAAAGTTTTACTCTCAAAATACATTAAGCAAATTCCCCAATCAAGTTTCTAAACAATAAATTATAATTTCTTTTACTAAATATGTTGTTTCATTCCTAATGGAATGTTAAAAATTTCACTTTTGGTTCTAAAACTGTCACTCAAAAAGATTTCTGAAAGTATTTTTTAGTTATGAACTTGAGATCTTTCCCTCCCTTCCTCCCTCTTCCTTTCCTTCCTTCCCTCCTTGCCATCTATCTATAATCTATGTATCTATCTATGAATCATCTATCTATCTATCTATCATCTATCTGATCTAACTTCCCAGTTCTGTTACTCTTCCAGTCTTCTAACCCAGGACTCAAAATCTGTGCTTTAAATAACCCAGACTGGTCTGAAGGCTGCAGCCCTCTGGCTTGTGGGGAATCGAGGGCTCTTGCTAAGTCATGTATTGGGTCTATTTCCAAGACCCTTGGCCTGGTACTTGTTCTGGGTTTTGAGTCTCAGGTACTAAACCCTACATTCTCTGATTAACCTCTTCTTCTTGGTCCTTTTTCATCAGTTCTATTCCAACTGGTATTGTAATTGGTGCAACAGAAGGGCAAGGAAATAGAGAATCTCTGCCAGATTAGCAGTATACTCTTACTATTCACAAAAAGACTTGTTTCCCCTTTAATGAATAATAATTTAATTGGTGCTGGATCTCTCCACCCTTGAATGAAGTGCAAATACTAAGTAATATTGTGACACATATATTTTAAAGTGGATTATCTCATGTTCCTTAATTGCCTAAAGGTAATATCTGAAATTAATGATCAATGCTCTAACAAAACGCAAGAATAAACACTCAGAATACTGATAAATTGGTAACCACTCTTCAGCTTATTTTTACATATTAATGACATAATATATAGAACCTCTAAGTTACCTGTCATGCTACAATTTTAAAAATCTGTTTCTTTAGAACCACAACTTTAAGAAAATGAACTTTATTTTTTTTCTGATTATAAAAGCATTACGCGCTCATTATATAAAAGTTAAGATACGCTTGCTAATAAATCAAAGAAAACCCATTAAAAAAATTCTTTTTGTTTTTGCTAACACTTCTTATGACCACAGATGGACTTATGAATTGTCTGTACATTGTTGTAGGTAATACTGTGAATTCGAGAAGAAAATAACCCAAAATATAACTGCATGGTTTCACATAATTCCTCCTACACAGACTGGAACAAGGCACACTGATGAAAAAGTGACAAAAATATGACTTGAAGAAAACTGCTCTTCAGCACAACCAACCACGGTGGGCTCCTGGCTATAGAATGCTGATTTGCAATTTAGAGCACAAGGCTACGGAGGGACACAGTCCTTTCACTAATGGTGGATCTCCCAAGAGGTGGAGGAGGCTGAGTGGATGCTGCCACCGGCATGGGTGCCAGATGCCAGCAACTCTCATGCCACAGGGAGAGGCCAGAGGAGGTTTCCCTATTATGTGACCAATATCAATAAAGCTAGACCCCATCTAGAAGATAGAATCATCCTTCCTAAAACATTTCCGTTATGAATTTTTACAAGTTATTTATAAATATATACCTTTGAAAATTAAAATGAAAAGTAATAGAATGGACAGCAAAACTGGAAACACTTAATCAAAAGGGACCTTATTATATTGAATGCTTTGGGTAGGGACTTTTGCCTCTAACATAAAAACACTTAAAAGAAATAGTGCCAGATACAGTCATTTTTTCATTATCTGTGCCTGAATTAAACATAGCTTATTTATGTCAAACATGAAGCCTTAATTGGTTTCTTTTAGCCACTAGTAGTTATCTCTCTCACTACCAGTTAGTCTCAGAGCTCAGGAAATTGAACAGATTTCAATCTTAATTTGAGAAAAACATAACGAGTAAGATAACTCCGCTGTAATAGAATAACTCAATGCATTCAAAATCCACATGTAAATCATTTTAAGATGTTTTGGATTACCTGTAGCATTTTGAATACCACTCAGTGCTGGAGAGAAGTGAGAACAAAATGTAGCTTTTAAAATTATTTATTTCACTTTAAAAATGTTTTACATTATTTACTGCAAAGTTAAGACTTACTCTTCTTAAATCTAAAAGCATTTGGCATTATAATCCTGATTGTACACTATGATTAAAACAAACATTTCCAAGTTAAATTGCTATAATCGCTAAAAACACTTACCAATGGAAAATTGGAGGACAGAGGCTGTTGTTGTATTAAGGCCTGTGGTAATCTAGAACAAAAATATATACAAAAATCAGAAAAGATAGAACGAGAGGATGAGAAAAAAGAGGAAAGAAAGGATCCATTAACAGCAGCTGTATTTATCCAGTTGTTAGTTCATTTTTATCAATGTGTCTGAACACAGATATATTAATATTTCCTGTTCCTCTATGAGGAACAAACCGGTGAGATGTTGACTTAGGCATGACTCAGGGTCCTGTTGAAAACTGCTTTCAGTGGAAGGTCATCTTGTGAAGGCATTTAACAAATGTCCTCTCTACCACCTCCCCTCCATCCTACCACATCAACAGATCCTGGACCCAAAGGGAATGTCATAAAAAAGCTACCAAACAAAAACTGGGAGGTAAATTAAAAGTGAATGAATAGAATAAGATTATTTTGAAAAGGAAATAGAACTACAATATCTAAAGGGTCCAGGATTTCTTTGAGGGTGGTGTGATAAAATGTTCTAAAATTGGTTATAATAATGGTTACATAACTTGGTGAATAAACCAAAAACCCTGAATTGTGTACTTTCAATGAATGAACGTAGAATCTGTGGATTATTTCTTAGTAAAATATCCCCCTCCCAAAAAAAGAAAAAATAGAATTATGGACATAGAAATAACCTTCCAACACAGTTCTGCTACTTTTCTTTAGTTTTATGAAGAAGCATGGTTAAACAAATAGTCCCCCTTCTGAAAGAGAACAGTACCTTATTTATTTTATTTTTAAAATTTTATTTATTTATTCTTTGGAGCAGTGGCTTTGACCCATAGCAGCTCAAATGAGATGAGAATTAAGATTCTCATTTTGTTGGGTTCCTGAACCCTGTCTGCTAAAGTATGGGATGCTTCACATGACTCCACTCTATAAAATAGGAAGTGTATAACTGTGTTTCCACTGTGGCAGAAGAAGTGGGCTGTCCTACTTTTGCTTCTTATAGGTCTTAATAACATCTTTAGACATTTCCCTACACTTTGCAGGCCCTATGTGATAGAGTCTGCAGCTGCAGAAAGGTCAAGTGCTAGACAGTTCATGAATAGCCTTAGGGAATGAGGGAGCAAGCCTCTTGCTCTGCCAGAATTCAGGTGAGATGTCAATATCAAAAGCTGGGATGTGTGTGAATATCAAAAGATCTACATCATGATTTGGAAAGATGATTGAACACGTGCTTTAACTACATGGCTTTCAAATTCAATGAGGAAGCAAGAAAGGTAATAGAGGGGAGGGCAAGAAAGACATTTTATGAAATGTCCAGCAAAAAGTATCAGGGTCAGCTTCTAATTTATTTTAACAAAAGCAAAAATCGCTGGTGTCAGAGTAATGGAGGAAATTCTCTCTATATTTAATTTGAATCCCTCATTATTACTGATTATATCTAAAAGACAACTGGCCCACCATGCCCATAACTCTGTTCTCTTTCCCCTTGCCCCCACCAGAGTCCTCAGACAAGAATACACCAATAAAATTCCCTTCCCTTTAAAAGAAATCTTTTTCTTCAGAGCTTTTATTTGTCCTCTTGGGTTTCCACTTGGATAATTCGATCTTAAAATCCAAAGAGGCACAACACCAATAGAGAAGTTTTTAAAAATTCACACATAAATTCAATGAACATTCTTTTCCCCTCCAATTTTATGTAACTGAATAGATTCCCAGGTGAATTATGAAACACTTCTAGATACAGGTTATTTAAAACAATAGTATTTTGTAAGTTAAAAGCACCATGGTTATGGTTACTGCCAGTGCATTAAATATACTAAAGAATCTTAGATACTTATCCTGGTGGCGTAATATACTAAATGATGCTTGCGTAACCTCTGTGATTAGCCATGACCTCTAGTGAACAGCAAGTTGCATGAAATATTGCCAAATTTCAAATTCTATGTGCTAACTGAGGATAACCCTAGACTTTGATTACTCATTGATTCTATTTTTTTTTTTTTTTTTTTTTGCTAGGGAGCCTAAGGACTAGTAGAATGGTTAATGCTCTTTTTTTTTTTTACCTTTACCCATTTATTTTATTAGCAAAATTGTCAGCTATGAGAAAGACCAGAAAAGATGGTGGGGGGGGATTGCCTTTAAAATCTATTCACCTGTATTTACAATTGGGTATTATAAATTATTTATTAATCTTGAGTTCAAATATGTAATTTTAGTCTGTAAAGCTATTAAGCCTTTTATATCTGGCATTCTGAAAACAAAAGGTCCTCTTAAAGAGCCTTTGATAAATAATATAGCAGCTATGAATGTCTGATAGAGAACGTTTTTCCTACCAAATCTCAGTGCTCTTAAATTATCAAATACACTCCAAACTAAAGAAAATCTGAAGAATTCACTGTAGGTGAAGCTGTTCATTCTGCACCTCTTCCCCGCAAACTTTTATTGGGTTTCACACTATTTTAGCCTAAACTCATCCTTGTAATTAAAATGCATTTCCAAACATGGGAAAATAATTTAGTAAATAATTTATTTTAAAAAGTGGAGGGTAACATAACTCATTTCAGTTTAAATTCCGAGAGCACATTTTCTCTTAAAGGAGTGGGTAAATGAACTCCTCTTTACCTGCATTTTACAGTAGCAAAATGAATAAAGATCAGGGTCACCACTTGAAATACAGACTTCACCGGTTTAAGTAAAACGTGTGAGGGCTGCATAGCACAGTAGTAGTAGAAATACAGACTTGTGGTACGTTCAGCTAACGGCACGTGCCACCTTTTACTGACTTTGACTGCTATTGAAATGAAATGGCTATTTAACTAAATTCACAAAATGGAGATACTCTTTTGTGCATTTTAAAAGATAAAGCCTTAGCTTACTAAGGTTCTTTGAGGTTTTTTTGTCTCACAACTTTAGTAAGAATGGGATTTATGAAAAATAAGTAGGCATACTGTTTAAAAAGTGATGTTTGGGGACTGATAACTTTCATCAGTTCTCATGCACAACAATTTTGGTTCAGTTTTGAAGTATCATGCGAATGTCTGGATTTTAGTAAACATAACATTAACTGACAACGGAATTCCTCACTTTTCATTTGATTGATCTGTCTTCTGTAAACACAACTTGGGTACAATACATATTTTTGCTCTGGGACATTAACACGGTATAAAAATTATTGAATACTAGAAGTTGCTAGTGTAAACTGTGGACATAATACCATCACTCTCAATCTATCCCATTCTATTCCCTTTGGATCTATAACATGAACTCATCTTAGGGAAATACTTATGAGGGAAATATAAACCTGCGTACTTTTTTATTTCTCAGATGAAGATAATTATTTTGAATATTTTCCTTTTTAGTTGAAAGGCTAATCTCACATTAATTATATAATACAATTCAAACTTAGCCCACCATATATATCCACTCTAATGCTAAATAAACTGGGATCCAGTAAAACAATTAGGATTAAATACACATGGGATCAAATAAACTAGATACTTCAGTGTTATGCTATGGAAATATAAATTATGGCATTATATTCTTAGACACTTTTATTTCCTATTAACCAGTAGAAACAAAAAGAATTTGCCAAGCATTTCCAGAAATATTATTGAATGGGGGCACCTTCTAAAATAGGCATTTATTCTGAGCTCAATTAACTACGGTAAAAATTTAATTTTGTTTTAAGGTTTATAGATAATTAATTCAGTCATGGTACATTATTTAAAATGTACTAGCAAACCTATTTTTTTAAAGAAAAACTTTACTACCAGAGTCACACTTGTCTGCAAGAATATTATAACACTTTGTGAGACTTGAATTATGAGGACCTATTATTTTAATTTGCATCCAATTAATTCTGTTTGTGTTCTAATTTCAACCAAAATCCCCTCAATTCATCAATGTTCTGAAGCTTGTATCTTTAATAAATGAAATGTACCCATCGCCATGAAGAGAGTATTCAAGCAGCATAAAGTAAGAGCCATGTTACAAAAATTAATTGGCTTTCACATTTCGATAACTAAATCTTCTTTTAATTGCCTACCTAGGCTTTTTTCTCCCTTTACTTTGGAAGCCGGTCTTTCGGCAACTTTTAAAGTTAATGACTTTGAAATACAATGTGTGACATAGGGGTGAAAAATACAACCTGTGTCTAAAAGCCCCCTGAAAAGGAAGATGTGGGAGAAAAAAGGAGAAGAAGCATCGAAGCCCAAGTTGAAAAGTAGAAAAGCAAAGCATAAGAGACGTTATAAGAAGAGCATTAGGAGCAAAGGAATTGAGCCAGGATACTTATATCTTTTTTCAAGAAGGGAAAATGAATGTAGTCTTCATGCCAGAAAGAAGTACCAAGTAACAACAAAAGGCTCATTAGCCACATGTTGGTGGCTAGTGGTTTCATTGCTTTCAATTTAGAATGCTCATGTAACACGAAAATTTTACATGCAATTTGGCAAGCAAAGACTAATGATTGGTCTAAATGAAAGGAAGATAACTTGCTCCTAAGTAATTTGGCATGAACCAAAATTTTTTAAAAACTGGTTTATTCAGTGTGCTCTTTTTCTTTCACTTAAAAAATGCATCAAAGTTCCACTATTGTCAGGAACCAAAATTTAAAAGTAACGTGATAAAATTGAACATCTAACATTTTTTACGTGAAAGGAGAAACTAAGGACAGTTTGAAGAGCATGGCTTTATACAAGAACTTAGAAAGCAAAAAATTATTTATTACAGGTATTATATAAAATACCCATATTTTTCAAAAGCCATCAAACAATAGTGATGCACCTATGTTTAATGAGACTCACTGATGCTGCCAATTTTATTACTGAATTATTTATTTTTACCTTTGAAAACAGACCGTAAAATCACCTCGTAATATAAACAATACTTCAAATTTTCATCTGAACTATGAGTATAAGAGAAACTTCTGCTGGCAAAAAGCTCAGTAAACATGAGAGTGGAATAATGTACATAAATAGCATATATTTACCAGTTCTCGTGGACCATATGGCTCGCAGAAGGTGACAGCATTGCCATGCATAATTGCACCGCACTGTTCTCCGGTCTCACAGTTGTTACATTCAACCCTGCGGGAACACAGAGCACAGTCCCAGTCTGAGAACTAAGCAGCACAAGGTAGTTCATGGCTCAGGTAAGAAAAGATGTAATAGTTACTGTCACTCAGTTCAAGTCACCATTTTGAGAAAGGTAATGGTACTTTGTATTATGGCAGGGTTAAAAAGACCTGAAACCAGAAAGACTTAAATATAAATCCCAATTCTTTCAGTTACTCACTGTGGTGGGCAAGTTACTTAACCTCCCAAAGTTTCGGTTTCCTCACTTATAAAATGAGGATAACGATACCAACCTAAATCTCGCATAGCTATTGTGAGGATGAAATGAGAGACTGTATGTAAAACACAGAATACAGAACCAATCTCGTACTAGGTAGTTAATAATGCAAGATGGTATTATTATCAATAATTACATATATGTATGACTGATACAAGGATGTCTGCAGGTACTAAAAATAAGCAAAGTAATATCCACATACATAATGCACTAAAAACATATTTCTCTGAAATCAAAAGATGTTTAACAAATTTTAAACCTTTTTCTTTTGAGCTATGGTCAGTGTAAATGTTTAAAATAACTGTCCTCAAACAAATTTGTATGTATACATTCCACCATGCTAAAAATAATGAAATAAGACTACATTATCCTAAGTGAGGTATCTAAAGAATGGAAAAACAAAAACTACATGTACTTGCTATTAAATGGAACAAAAAGATGAGCGCACATGTGCACAGAGGGAAGTAAAACTCAGTGGAAATCAAGCAGGGGGAGGGGAGAGGGGGGATGGGTGAAAACCTACCTAATGGGTACAGTGTACACTACCTGGGTGACAGGCACACCTGCAACACTGACTCAAGCATAACAAAATCGATACATGTAACCAAAAATATTTGTACCCCATAATATTTTGAAAGAAAAAAAGAAAAAAATAATCAAATACTTTAAAAAGTTTAATTATATAATAAAGTAAAAACCTTCAATCAAATGTATGATTTTTGGTATTAGCATAATGCAATAATTAAGAAAACTATTCACGCTTTCCACCAAAGAAGGCAGGTCCTTTTTTAGCGATTCGCAAATTTGTTCAAACTTTTAACCACATGCTATTATCTGCTCATGTCATAGACAAAAATGTGATAATCTGCCTAATTTGTTCTATGAGAAAAATAGGATTATTTTTAAAAACTATTAAATATATCTCCAAATAATTAAATAATGCTAATAGCAAAAAAGGACTACATTTAATCTACATATTAGTATGACATATATATAAATTCTAATTCAAACAAATTTTGGACACTGAGTTACTATGTTAACCTCGCAAATAATGTAAAGCTGCTATCTTTATTACTATAAAATGAAGTGGTTACTGAAACCTTAGGACAGGACCTAAAAAATACATTTATTCATGTCTTTATCTAGTAGAAGATATGCATGTTCTGGATTTGACCTTGTATATTTACAGTTACATTTACAATGCTCTGCATTGTGACATTTCAACCTATAATCATTACATGCCTAACGTAGAAAGAAAGAGCTATGTTTCCCTGTCTGAACCTCAAACCACATGAGGGCTGTATTTCATGCAGAAAGAACATTTTCAAAGACTTTCACATTCCAGGTGCCAAACATTGTGGAAAGGGCACTATGTCCTTTGTTTCAGAGATTATTGTATTATGCTCTTTCAGCTGTTTGTTAATTTCAGAGAGAAGGAGAAGGAACTTCCATCCAAGTAGGAAGACGAGACAACAGTGCGAAAGGAGCCCATAAAGCCAAGAGGCAGAAGCACAATAAATAAATGGAAACTTGGCAGATAAATGTCAGTACTTCCTATGTTTAATGCATGGAGTAAATGATAGGTATTATTCTAATCTTTTGAGCTGCATTTCCACACAAGAACACAATGCCCAAGAACTTTAATTTTTTTTATAGAAAAAACAAAAAAGAATTTTTGATATGGAATTTGAAATGTTAGTATCTCACAGTATCACAAATCTTCGTAGGAGATTTAACCCTTCTCTTGATTACTGTGGAGCAGGATGATAATAAAATGTCCTTGACATTAGAGGAGAGACACAGTAGTAGCTTCATAAGGACAACGAACCTGTCTCTTGTTCACCATTTATGGCATGTTCCTTTATGGCATGTTGTATTCCATAAACATTTGTTGAATGAATAAATAAATATAAGACAACTTCATAAATACAACTATTTTTAAGGTCTGAGGTCTAAAGAACTTAGAATAGCATGATGTGTTAGCTGCTATTACTATTATTATTATCATGGATTTCTACCACTTTCATCTACTCCAGAACTGGCATATTAGTTTCCAGCCCCTCCCCCAGAGAACCTATTATTACATGAGCGACTTACTACTATTTTTCTGTTAATAATTCTTTAAACTGATTATGATTGTGATAAAAGTACAGAGAAGTAGCACAAAAATTATAGTGGGTTTCATTAGTGATAGATGAGGATTATTTGGCTTCCAAGTCATTGTGAAATGGCTTGAGAGAAACATCAACTTTGACAAAGAAAGAAGTGAAAGAATGTAGAAATCTCACAATGGCTCTCTGCCATTGCCTCCGGTGACTCTAAACTAAAAATGTCACTGTTGATGTGAAATTTGGGGCTTGCTTTTTAAATTTCTATAGCAATCATTCTATCTACACATATTGATCAGCAGTTTCCAAATCAACCATATATCAAAAAAGGTATATATGATGTATGTATTACAGGTCCCTTCTTCCATAGTTTTGATTAAACAGAATTCAAGTAGGACCTGGATAACTGTATATTGTTTAAAGGTGGTGGCCTACAGTCTGGAATTAGGGAACCCTGAATAGACAACAGATGTTTGATGTGTTTGGAGAATCACTTCTGTTTTGTGGAATAACAAAATAGTAAACACAAGAAAAGAGCAAACATATACAGCTATTCTTTCCATTTGACTCAACTCCTCCAGACCTTTCTCTTCTTCATTGTGCTTTCTATATCCAGAAATTTAAAATAAAATTGAAAAAGGCATTGGTACCCTATTGAAGAAACTAAAAGATTTATAATTATCAATGTTATCCACTGGGGTTGGTGCTATTTGGAAAAACAATGGCTTCACTAAGGACTGATGTGACAAATCTGTCAGATCCCTGCCAAGGTCTTTTGGATGTCCTTTGCTTGAATTTCTCACAGTCTGGGTTTGTCAACATAATTTATTTTAATTTACCCTGAATGCCCATCCCTCTAGGTGGTCAAATCCAACCCTCTCTTAGCTTCCCGTGTTGCCATTTATTCACTCATCATTTATTAATTCATTCTTGTATTTAATAAACTTACGTTGAGGATTTGCAGGCCCTGTGGTATAAAGACCAATAAAATACCATCATTTTATTCCAGGAGCTTACACTCAAAATGAAAAGGCAGAGAAATAAACAAACGATTACAATAGAGGACATCAATGCAATGATAGCTATTTATTGGATTCCATTATGTGCCAGATCACGCAGGGGCGGGGAACCTGCAGCCTTAAGACCACATGTGGCCCTCTGGATCCTTGAATGCGGCCCTGCGACCAAATTAAAAGGATGTATTCTGTAAAATTTGGATTCGGTCAAAAGGCCATACTCAAGGATCCCCAAGGCCACATGTGGCTCCAAGGCCGCAGGTTCCCCACCCCTGGAACTTAGCCTACAGTTTGCAATTTGGACCTAGAGCTTGCTAACTCCAACACTCATGACGCTTTTCATTGCTCCTTACTTTTTATAACAGGAATATACACTGGTTGTGATGGTACCTAATCCAGACTGGGAAGTAAGGAAAAGCTTCCAAAGGAGGGGGCCCCAGAACCGGTCCTGAATCAGAAATAGAAGTTACTCAAACAAGGAAAAAAGGTGAGTGTGTGATAGGCACAGGAAAATGCAGCATCATGACATATGAGCTGAACTATTAGTTCAGTGGGTCAGTATGGCTGGAATCACACTGTACATGTAGAAGGACCACAAAGGATGGGGCTAGCAAGTGGGGACCAGTTCACGGAAGGCTTCACGCACCATTTGCCAAGCAACAGGTACTGATAGGAGCTCCACAAACAATACCTCAATTAATTCATGTAAAACCGTCTCCCTCTATTTTTTATCCTGATTCAGTAAATTGCAGAATTGGAATTCAAATTCCCATTGGTTCCAAGGTCATGATGCAAATCCAACTTTTAGGAAAATTAGTAATATTATAGAAAATAATGGATTAGAGGCAGAAAAGACTGGGGGCTACAGATGTAACCCAAGTAAGATACAATAATGCTTTGAAATAAGGTGGGGATGGAGCAAAGTGGAAAAGCCATTTCGAGTGTTCCACAGCCATATGTGACTGGCACCTACAATATTAATATTATTCAGCATGACTCTACAGAATTACAGGACTTGGAAACTGCCTGCTTTCTGGTTCTGCTGACAGTTGAAGATGACCAGATGAACTTTCACAACTTCAGTGAAAGGAGATTGGGTCCAACATGACAGGTTAAGATCTGGTTGAAATCATGGAAGTATGTATTTGTAAGGGTTTGGGGAGAGGGAGGGTATACAAAGTAAGAAGAAAAGAATGGATCCCTGGGGAGTAATCAGATTGCTCTCGGTCTAGTCTGGAAAGCTCTAACCACCATCAAGACCCCTCAGTGTGTGTCAATCCAAGCCTATCTCCATTTACTCTTCCATGATTATTGGCACTGGGGTTTGCTTCTATACATGTTCCTAACCAACCTGTGCTGCCCATCAAAGTGAGTTTCCCAATATTTTTTCTATCATTAAAGTTAAGCATTGTACAACTACTCATAGGAATGCCATTATCATAAAGGGAAAGATAAATTATGAACACAATGATCCCAATAGAGACCAGACAGGACGATACAGACAGCAAACTGGTGGTCATGGCTTCCCAGAAGAAAACAAGGTTAATGTTAAAAACATACAGATGTAAATAAACATCTAAATTCCAAGAAAAATAATTCCTGGCTCACCCCAGAATTTGAAACAATACTTATATGCCCAAGTTCTCATTCAGTCCTATCCTTCTCACTGTCCCAGAATGCATCTATGTCTAACAATTTAACTAGCTTGAGTAGAATTAGATATTTAACCCCAAAGGATGGTGGTCTTTGTGAAGACCATCTGAATGTTCTGAAATTCTACTCTTCCTTTTCAGAAAAGTTCTTTGAGTTCCTAAGAACTAGGGATTACTTTGCTGGATGATGAGTGATTCAATTTTCTTTAGGCTCAGAGCAAAAAAACAAAACCAAAATGCTGACGTTTGTTTCTGGCATTTTAAACCCACGGCCTCACAACTGAATTTTTCCTACTTTCTCATTCTCTCAGGAAAATGATGGGCTTTATAAAACTAGGTAACATACTCTTTCGAGATTTGTGGGAAGAAGGATGTTTTCAATAATCCCAGTTAAACAGACTTTTGTTTTTCAATTTTAAAAGGAATGTGACCTCCCAGGCTAAGGATTAGAAATAAATTGCTTTTCTGCCTAATAGTAAAAGTAATACTGAATATTTCTCTAAGAAACATTTTCCCCTTTTTTTCTATTTCCCAGTATGAAACACAGAACATAAGAATCTAACAAATACCATCGCACATCACATGAATTTCCCGCCTCAAAATATATTCTGCCATGAACAATATGATTAAAAGACATTTAAAGGGAAATGGTAGCAATCTTCAAAGACCATTGAAAACCTGAATTTATTAACCCCTCTCTGAACCTATTCATCACATGCTTAGGTTCCACATGAAGCTTATCTAGTGCTCGAGTTCACAGATCATTTAGTTAGAGGGGACCTGAAATAGCACTGCATCTCATCACCCCCTCATTTTACGAATGATGAAATAACGATAGAGTTCAGATTCCCTGATTCTTTGTCCAATATTCTTCCCACTCCACCCTAATGCTTTAGTAAGTAAGAGAAAAAATTCTAACTTTATAAAAACAATGTGCATTTCAAAGAATGTTTGTCATTTTTACTGTCAAAGTTTATTTTGGAAATTTACAAGGATTTCTTTTAAAAATTGTTTTTTTCATTTATAAGATAAAAGGATTTTGTTTTGCTAATGAAAATGTACAAAAATAAGAGAAATGACATAGACTTCACAGAAAACAGAGTGGATTCACTAGACTGAAGTACATAACAATCAAATTCAGTACCCCTTTGGCTATATATGTCCCTAGATAATTCATCACAATCTATTTTACATGTGCATTATAGGTTTTTTTTTTTTTACTAACAAAAACATAAAAGAATCAATAAATATAAAGGCTGGTACTTGCTGACCAAAAAAACTAGGATCAAACCATAAACATAAAAGAAAAAGAAATACTTTAAACCAGGGTTTTGTTTTTCATTGTAACAAGCTCCTTGGCAGTTTGCAAGCTTGTTATTTTAGTGTTAGTTCTCTATTTTTTGTTTTTTGTTATTTTAGGTGGCTGTTTTTGTCACCTGGGACAAAGAAGTATATGTGACATGCATTTGAGCAGGAGAGAGCATGCTTCTGAAGGTATAATTGTGCTTTTTATTCTGACTTTACAATTATTAGACATGAGAAAATATGTCCAACCAGCAGGCACTCTGAAGTGAAATGTCCTCGGAGTCTGGGGTCCCCACACAGTACAGTGACTAAGAAGGGTTCTCAGGATGCAGGAAAGAAGAGGAGGATTAATGAGAAAATTAAGCTCCTTTGCACAACTGGAGATTTATGAATGGTTGGTGCTAACATCATCCCAATAATAAATAAATAATTGAAATATTATTTTCTCAAGAGCAGTCTAATGACATGACTCATTCTTCTTTTTGGATCAGAGTGAAATCAGCTAGGCGTTAGGCGCTCTGCTGAAATAAGTTAATCACCTGGAGACTCACAATCAGTTATCATTAAATTCTCATTTGAGATACATGCCATTTGTCCCCAAGACCGAGGACATCATATTATCTATCCATAATTTATTGCCTCTGAAGGGGTCACTGGCACACATTCGCCAGCATTTCTGAATGGAGCTATTAAAATAATTTAAAGAATGTTTGTTCTGATTATTAAAAAGTTTGTTTGAACTGGAGAAAGAAAAAGAAAAGAAAAATGTCTTATAATTTCCTGACCCAAGGGTAACGTGTCTCTGACCCACGCAACAGATCACACTGCCTGTGCTGACAAAATTTGGGCATGTGAGCTTGCAAAGCGAGGTCCCAGATCAGGGACTGGTGAATCCACCAAAGAAAATGGCACCTTGCGGGCCATGTGGTAGCTGGGCAGTTGGCTGACTTCTTCGGAGACACCAGAGCTCCTTCTCTACTTGCCATTCAAACCTCAACAACCAGAATACTCAACTTTTGACCACATTTTATAAGAGACTATATTTTATAATTAAAAAGGCATGATTATTTACTTGCAAGCAATTTACATGATCATTTTCAAGAAGTGAAAGATCAAGCTTTAAAAAAATATAAATTTCAGAATATCCTATTCTCTTTGTAAATGTGGAATATCTTTAGAAAACCAAGAAGGAAAAGTTCACTCCATAATACTGAGAATAATATTACCTTCAACTATGTCATGCCTTTTTTTTTAAGGAGCTAACACCTGCTTTAAAAGTGAAAATGACAAACTCCATTTATAGCTCATTCTTTCTCATTACTTCTCACTGAGGAAGGTAAGAGAACTCTTCTTATTTCACCAGGGAGTTTAAAAATTTGATCTCTTCTTCGTTAACAGGTACAATGACAAATGTTATTTGGGTTAAAAATAACCCATCTAAAATCCTACTACTGTGCACGATATTCTGACCTCCTACTATGGTGAATTCCATTACATGCTGCTTGAAGATATATTTTCTTACTTGTTTCCTATGTGCTTGACATTTAATTCCATTGAGTGAGCTCTTGTTTTTGTCATCTAAAACAGAAATTAAACAAGGCAGTAATAAGCCTCCAGCTTCACTCCTTATTTTATTAGTGGGACACCTCCTGGTTAATCTTTCTATTGTAGATGAAGCTTTTCCCCAGAGCAATTACATCATGGCAGGAAAAGAGGAGGAAGGAGGGGGATGAAGCTAGAAAGGAAAGTTAGAGGAGACTTTTGTAATAAGAGAAAAAGTTATTAACAAAAGAGAGTGAGAGAGGAAAGAGGTAAAGAAATCAAGAGGGAGGAAGTAAGAGAAAAACCTAGAGAAAGATGCACATAAGATCAGAATATTGAACTATTATACTCCCCAAATCAAATTATAATTCCACAACTTGAAAATACACTGATATATTAGAGGTTCTGGCAAGGATAGGACATCAGACAAAATATTTACTTTGCCAGATTTTTTCATCTTTTCTGAATCTCCTATAGTCACTTGCTCTTGAAAAAATGTAAGGTTCATGCTCCTCTCCTACCAGCATGGTCTTGCAGGCTTACTGCCCTGCGGGACATTGAGCAAAGTGGAGATGCTTTTATCCAATTTCTTTCTCAGTTATCTGTTCATCAGTCATACTTGTTCCTGACTACCTAGACACTCCACTTACACTGTGGTTCTCACACCTGGCTACTAAATGGAGGCATACTCTTTGTTTTTGTTATTTATGGGGTGGGAGGGAGGCCAAGAAACTAATGAAATACAAAGTGGTTTTACTGCTTGCTTCACTTCTTTTCTTTTATGGGATAAGAGATCATTAAATAAAGCTCCAGCTAGAATAACTCACCCCGCATCCTAAAATCTCAGTATTTTTATATTCTTTGTTCAATTTTTTTCTCAAAGGAAATGCAAGTCAGTAAGCCAAATCACCAATCTTTTTGTTTCATTTCATATTAATTGTTCTAATAAATTAATATTTCCAAGAGAATGCCAGATGCAGCAGAGTCTATGATCTCTATTTCCCTGGTCCTGTAATTTGACTGTTTAACACATACAGAAATGGAAATGTTCTGGTCTTTTCTTGATTCTAGCAAGCCTATGCAATGCCAACCATGGCTTTAGCTTCTTTAGCTGCAAACTGTGAGGCTTTCTGTATCATAACCCTATTGATGGAGGTCTTCATGTACCAGAGGAGCCGAGACAACTTCATTTGTATCTTTCTTCTTGATGTCTGATATCCCCATTGGCATCACAACTCGCCCATCTAAGATGTTCCTTCTGAGGAGCAACTCCTGTTCTTTCCTCATCTCTGCTGTTACTGTTGTTCTATCATTGTGCTGAAGGAGAAACATCTGTTGTCATCTAGTTGCCATTTATCGCTGCATTTTTTAATAGTTCATTTCCCACTAGCACATCAGAGCCTAGTGTATGACAGCTCCGGATGCCTTCTGTGATCTTCAGCAAACAAGCATTAAAGGGATAACTTAAGCAAAACAAAGGGTAAAGACAATTTTTAAAAAAGCTTAATCCTTTTTAAGAAGCCGTTTATGTTTTAGTTCCTTTAGCTCTTGTTCTCTTTTTAAGTTATGAATCAGAAATATCTCCTATTTCTTATTTTTTTCTCATTGCTTTTCCTATTACTTTCTTATTATATTGTTGAAATTTTTTGAGGTAAATTTCTATGTAGATCTCAAGTTTTGCAAATGCACACATCTATGTAACCCCCCTCAAGATATATAACATAATCAGCACCCCAGAAAGGTGCTATGTGCCCCTTTTCCCAGTCAATTCTCCATCCCTGAAAAAATTACTGATCTAATTTATATTATTTTAGATAATTTTGCCTATTCCAGATTTCATGTAAGTGGAATGAATTCTTTTGGGTCTGGCTCCCTTCATGCAACATATTTGAGATTCATCCACGTTGCAACTATCAAGAACTTGTTCCTTTCTATTGCTGGGTACTGTCCATTGTGAGAATGTATCACTGTTTATCCATCCTTCTGTTGATGAACACCTGAGATGGTTCCAGTTTTGGCTCTTAAGTATATTTCTCTTTTGAAAAACACAAGATTTTTCTCCATTCATATGAAATATTGACAGTGTTAAAATAGTTTAATTCATAAAAAGGAACCATGGAAGTATAGTTGATGTATAAGCAGTAGCTGCTAAGAAAAAAAAAAGTTAATGAGGTAAAACATATTTGGGGTTCCTTATGTTCTTCTAAATTTAGTTATAGTTTTTCTTCCCATTTTGCGGGGAGGAGGTTGGAGGGTTGTTGCTGTATGACTAAGACACTACTGACTCCTCCATCATCAGTGGCACATTCGTATTGTACATACTTGCCAATGGAGAATTGTTAGCAGCACTGATAAATCGGTGGTGTTCCATCTGTACTTTTTCCCATGCCCTTGGGTTCAATGGCACATTGGAACTGATGAGGTTAGTGTGTGTGGTCCAACATCACGGCAAAGTCAAAGTGGAGAAACCTCACTCTCATCATGCCTGAACTGCCACTATACTCACGTAAAGGGGTGTTGTTCTTCTCTTCACTTGTAACTTTACTTCTCATCTCTTATTTAAACAAGGCAATAAGAAGCAGCTGGGTGAGTGGGACAAAAAAGGACCACTTCCCTGGCAGAGCCCTAGAGAGATCTGGTGGGGGGCAAAATGTAGAAGGAATCTATGGTCTGCATCTCACGGAGGCAAGACCAGAGTTGCACAATGACACACCAGTGGACAGCATCGCAAAGATGCCTATGGCTCAAGTCCAGGACCAGCAGAACATCTTCCATGCCCTCAAGCCAGGTTCAAAATGGAGCTACCACCCTGAAGGAGTGCTTAGGACAGGGACAAAGGCTGTCTGTGTGGACTAGTCACCAAGGACTAGATGAGATAATGGAGGACTCAGTGAATATCTGCAAGAACAGATTACTGGAGACCAGAGGTGCATCCTCACCCGACCCTTGCTTTTGCATTAATAAGCCCCCTGAAACTTAGCTACACAATAAGAAAAATAGAAGAGGACAAGCCAGAGTTGACCAAAATTAAGTTTCCACTAACCTGGAAGAAGGGGAATAATAAAAAGAAATTAAGTTGGGTTATGAAGGAATAAAGATTTATTTTTCTGATACCCAAGTTTATGGACAGAGTTCATAACTACTACACTTGCAAAAGCATAAACAATTTCCAGAAGGACTCACCAAAACTGTTACCCCAGTTGATGCTTCTGGAGAAAGAGAATAAAGGTCCAATGTGGGATGAAGGCTTATTTTTATTTTTCATAATTTTTGGTTACTTGAACTTTTCACAAAGTAAATTTCTTAATTTTTAAATCAATTCAAATACTTAACTGAGTAGACAATGCATTCAATACTGAGTTGATGCAAAAAGTATCTTGTTTCTATTCCAACAGCCATCAAACACTTGGAATTGTAACTTAGCTGATACCTTCATCCGTAATAACAGTAATATTGTTTTATGTTCCTTGTTTCTTATGTACAGTCATTTGTACATGAGATAACAGTCCTGAGTATGAAAGAATTACATGAAATAGAAAAGTTGATTTCATTGGTGAAGTTATTGGAAGCAAATAAGTCATGAGTGATTTCACTTTTAAACTTATCTACCTCCCCAACATTGCACAGATATAACTTTAGTTTCTCAATTTCTCCTCTTGCTTGTCCATAAAAATTACAAATTAAATAATGCATATGAAGCTTTTAGAACCCCGTGGGAGAAACATGCTCATATAAGTAACACATTTTTCTCTTGAGACAAATTATTTGGTGATGTCTGGAGCCGTGAGAATTTGGCCCAAAGCAGCACCCCCAGGTGCGTTGCTTCTGTCTGGTGGTATGTGGCAGTGGGTAGAGACAGTCGGCAGCAAGGACTCTCTCTTGCACATTGCCACAAAGCTGCACCGGGTTTCTGATTCTCCTCTGGGGTAAAGAGAATCAAAGAATATTATAAGGGATGGAACTCATGTGACAAAATGTGTTCCAAGAAAGTAGGGACTTCAGGAGGGTAAAACTGCCTATAAGTTTCCAAAACAAAGCGGAGCTTGGTTACTTTACTGAAAATATTTCACTGGGATATCTGATTTTACTGGGTGTTGGTTTCTGGCTTTAGGAAGCTTATGTTGATTTCTAAGGGGTTCAAGGCATCTAATATCCTCTTTATTTCCTCCTCTATGATTCTGCTACAATGCTACTTTCATAAGTATGTGTTCCATAGATTATGTAATACATACATATTTAAATTGGTATTTGTTTATCACTCGAATGCAATGAAGGAAAACTTGGGGATTCAGTTAAATAAATTAGCTTATGACTATTTTAATATTAATGATTTTGTAAATCATATTTGGGCATAGAAGAGACACTAGTCCAATGTATAAATACATCACAGGGAAGAGCTAACTTGTATTGAGCACCTACAATACTCCAGGCATAGTGCCAGACTCTTTCATACCCATCAAACTTTGAAACAATGCTTTAAGGACAGTATTTGCCTCACTTTTATGGCAAGGAAATGGAGCTCAGAGAAGTGAAGTAGTTATTTGCTTTTCTCCAGGTACCCAGTTGGCAAGCGGCTTGTTCAAGAGTCAAACTAGACTGGCCTGATCTCAGAGCCTCCGCCACCTCTTGTTCAACAAAGTGACCTCTGAAGTAATCACAGCTTCATAGGTTTCTTTTTCTTTTCTCTCTCTCTCTGTCTCCCTCTTTTTTAATCTTAAAGAGGCTAAGTGAAGGAGATTGTGGGCAATAAGGGAGAAAGTAAAATTACACTGACATATATTTGATATAAGACAGAAGTACTTGACTTTTTAAGGTAAAAAAGGGTTTTTTTTTCTTTTAAAAAGTAGGAAAAACCATAGCTTAAGTAAAAGGGACACAAAATCCATAACTTTGGTCAAGAAAGCACATACCAGATCAGTCATGAAAATGGGTGAAGTAAAATCAATCACATTTTATTGATTTTAAAAACAACAGAATTTGAACCACATAAAAGTCACATTTTATATTTGTCAAGAAAGCTCACTGAAGGAAATGAATTAGCTTGACAGAAACAAACTTGCCTTGAAAGAAACAAATCATCTGATAACATCTATATTAATGGAATATAAAAATGCCAAATGTCAGGAGAAATAGAGAATTTTTCCTGGGTAAAAGTAGTGCTTAGAGGGGTTTTTATTTGCCTTTTCTTAATAAAGATTTCCAATTTATTTTAGGAAATGTATACTTAGGGAATATTCATAAAGAAGTAGAGTTCTGTTGATAAATTCTTTCTTTAAATGGAATATAATTTATGAAACTTTATGACTAGACTTTCTGTCTAGCCTGATAATATCTTTTTCTATATTTATAGTATAGATCTATATTTCTTTCTAGAAAAGATATAAAAGTTCCTTGCCTAATATTAAA
This sequence comes from Indri indri, assembly GCA_004363605.1. Taxonomy (NCBI): domain Eukaryota; kingdom Metazoa; phylum Chordata; class Mammalia; order Primates; family Indriidae; genus Indri; species Indri indri. The sequence continues at coordinate 5,472 of RJWJ010019622.1, read as the reverse complement.
GCCCCAACACTTTCTCCCATCTATATGTTATCTTCAACTCTCAGGTCAAGGGCCACTTTCTCCAAGAAACTCCCACTAGAGTTGTCTCTCCCTTTTGGAATTCCTCCAGTACGCGTTATTTGTTCCCCTCTACTCACATGTAAGGATTTCTATCCTGGATTACAAGCTTTTAAAAAAAATGTATTTTTAGTGTCTCCTCCACTAAACTATGAGCTACTTGTGAGAATCATATCTCTTTTTAATTTACTATATAAATAAAAATAATTATTGCTAAATATCTGTTAAAACAGTGAAAATAAACAGAACAGGAATGAATATCATACACCGATATTCAAGGATGAAATAGCTATTCTCCTTTATTTCAGTTGTAACTTGAAAATTTACATTAGAGTGTCTAATTTATCTTGAACTCTTCACTGTCCATAAAAAGGTTTAGTATCACAGAAAATCCAAATTCAGATATTGTTCCAAATTATGCAGAGTATAGTTCTGGGTCATCAGACTTATTCCTTCAAAGTCAGTAAAAATGCAACAAATTGCCAACAAATTCAATATCCATTTACGTATTCAACAAGTTTTTAATGAGTTATGGTTCATTATTTATTTGTCCTCGAAAATCCCATGCACTTAGCCTTTGAAAGAGAGACTGGAATATAAATAATGAGGTGACCCAATAACTTAGAAATTATTCGTAAGTACGACTCAAACCAATTGTCATTTCAGATAAACCATTTCCCTTCTATCATTTGACATAAACGGAATTATTAGACACATGATAGCATAATGTTTTCTATGTAAAGATCTTGCAAAACTGAAAAAAGAATCTGACCACACCCATGGCTTTGAGGAGCACCTAGATTCAGTTCTTAAAGAAGTCAAGTAATAGGTATCATGTGTAGTCTACAGTAAGCCCAGTTCCACAGTTTAACAATCCTCACTGATACCTTAGCACTAAAGAGCAATTTAATTTTAAGTAACTGCTCCTTAAGGGAGCAGTCAGCACTACTCTTTGCATTAAACAAACCGCAGTGAGGCGTATTCCTGTAACTTACCATATATTTGGATTTAATTCCAGTTGGTGATAGGAGTCAAAGTCATCTCGTAGGATGATGCTGTCACTATGTATTTCAGCTAAAAGAAAAAGAAAGCATTTAGGAAGGAATTATATACTACAACAGTAAATTTAGCTAAACAAAAGTGTCAACGTGCTGCATTTATGAAGAATCACAGTATTTTAAATTAAAACTGAATTTTAAATGAGCAGTTCATTATATTTATTTTGTCCCTAAACTACTAACGGACAAGAGCAAAGGCTCTGCTGTGTAGATACCTAGAAGTCCAAAAACCAGAGCCCCTGAAGAGAGGCCTACCAAACTGTCACCGGGCAGGAGAGGCAGGAAGGCCAAGGTCGGCACCAACCTACAAGTAGAGGCCACACAGGACTTGTCCCTCACATTTCAGCACATACTCATCCATGGCTTCCAATAGACCACGCAGACAGATTCAGTGTCTAACTCGCTTTAAAGCATGGAAGTGTATAGAACATTCTGGCTACTTATTGTTAGCTAAATTTGCCATAATTTACTGATCCATTTTTTCTTCTCTTTCCTCCCATCATTCTTGCCCTGGCTTGCTTTCTCTCATTCCCTGTATTCATTCATTTTTTATTTAATGTGTTTCAAATTGTTAACTTTTTTTGTCTCAGAAGCGCATAGGAGAAATTATATGAGTAACTAAAATTGCCAAATAAAGTCAATTTAGAAGTCAGGAGGAATGCCAGGGAACTATACATGGTTTTAAATATATTATCAATACACTTGAGATTATATGAAATACCTATTTTTAAGCACTAAAAGAACTTTGGGCATGTCAAGAGCAAACAATATTTTCATAAACTATTTCCACTGAATAGAGGGTGAACAAGTAAAAACAATTTCATGGCCAGCTACAATGTGTGTGCACTCATTTTAAGGTTGTGTGAGAAACGATAATTATTTCTACTCAAGTTGTAAAAATTAATTTAGTACTTTATAAACAACCCTTTCATCTGATTCCTATGGTTTTCTTAGGAAGTTTGTTTTAGCTAATATAAATTCTTTGGACCTTTACAATTTTGTTTGAACTAGCTAACCAATGCCTTTTGGAAAAATTAAAATCATATTATCTGATTAACAACTGAAAAAAAAAGCCAGAATGTTTTTTTAAAGGTGATATTTCATGTTTTTTGGGCTCACTCAAATATATTAATAATTCTCTGAACTCACTGCATAATTAAAATCACTTCCAAATACGAGGAAGCATACTTTCAAATTCTCTTTGGTGACATCCTCACCTATGGCAGTCCTTGCCCCCTTTATACCAGGCATGCCAGCAGGCAACCACATAATGAATCATGGAAACCAGTGCATCAGCATGTATTGAGGGGACTGGATGCTCAGGCTCGAAGCCTTAGGCACGAGAACAGGGAGAATACGAATACGCACTGGAGAGAACACTGTGAGGTATTCTGCGCACGAGAGTGGTTTAATGATTCCTCTGAGTGATTAGATGCAGTGCCTGCAACGCCTACAGGGTACAGCTCTCTCCATTCCCCAGTCTGGCTGAGACTTGGCTGGGCCACCGCGGGTCACCAGCTTGTCTTGGCTGCCAGAAGGCATGCTTCTAAGCGCTTACATTCATCTGCCAAATAAGAGGAGCCCCAAGCTGTAGCACTACATAAAAGTAGAGCTTCTCAAGGCAGAGTTTCCAAAGAGAAAAATAAATTAATTGGGTTTATAGGTTGAAAGGAAAAGCCCAAGAGACAAATAGCTGACCTATCGGGAAGTCCCACAGTGAGAGACATGTGGAAAGACTGCAACCAGCTAGGATGATTTCTTTTCAATCTCATTAAATATTATAATATAGAAAACTGCTTTTAAAATAGGTCTTCACTGACACATATGAGAAACTTAACTCTTAGAGATCACTTGTTTTAGAGACTTTTTTTTTTTAACAAACGCAATGGGTAAGCCTCGCTGGTTATTTCTTCATATATTTATTTATTTCCAAAGACTACTGTATCATTTACTATACAAAAAATATCAAATACAAATTCATTTAATCCTCATATCAACCCTATGAGGTAGGTACTACTATTAATGCTATTTTACAAATGAGGAAACTGAGGCAGAGAGAAGTTAAGTAACTTGTTCAGTGTCATGTATCTAGCAAGTGGTGAAGGTGACATAAACCCAGGCAGTTTGGCTCCAGAATCTGTATTCTTAACCACTACACAACCCTGCCTCAAGAACTGTGGACCACTAAGTACCTGACACTACAAAAAAACCATGGTGCCATTTTGAAAAGCAGATTTAAACAGTCTCATTCCAAGTTATAAAGAGATACCCAAATTGTTTCTCTTTTTACAACTGAGTACTAATTTGAGCAGAAATTCAAATCTGAAGTGATCCACATTCATAGCTCCTTATCCAGTGCCTCTATGCCCTAGTATTTACGACAGGTAGGAGCTCTGGGGAAAATTCAACATTAGAACATGAAAGGTCACACTCAACAGGATCCCAAGGATGAGGGTCCCAACAGGTGCAAAAGTCCCTGCATAGGCCCCCAGCTGGGCACCACGATCACTTCCTCGGTAGGTTCTGTGTTCAAGCATAATCTATCTGTACCTTAGTCTAATTTCAGTGAATGATCAACAAATCAGAGAGGACAGAGACTTTTCTCACCTCTATCACATCTGCTCACATAGCCAGAAGAGTGAAACAGGAGATCAAGTACTAAGGTTAATGATATCAGAGTCTTAAACACTTACCTAGATGTGGGTGCGTAGTGGCCTCTGTTGGAGCTGAACCAAGAGAAGAAAGGGGAAAGATGATTGATTAGTAACAAAAGCAAAGTCCAGTAATAAACAATCACAAATATAGTTACAAAACTTACATGACACTAAACAAATAAAATGGCTAGAGACTTTTTAGTTTTTCTAAGAGTAAGAAAAAATGCTAATAAACATTCTAAAATATGACAGCCAATTCTATTTATTTAAAAGTAATGGATTTCTCCTACAATGAAGAGTAGAACCACTTACACATGGGACAGTTATTTACTATACAGGTTTAGTCAGATATCCCTTGAAGCGCATAATATAAATGTGATGAGACAGTTAATGGATATGCCAAAACCCTTTCTGAGCACCTGTTACATGCCAGAAACTGTGCCTGGCATTAGGGAAATAGACAAGAAGCATGGTCCATGTCCTCGAGGAGCTGGTGTGGACAATTACAATATGGGTAAGTGTTATGATCGTGTTCAGAGGGTGCTGGGGTGAGCTGGGGGTAAAGGAGGGATGCTAAATCTAGGCAGACTGGAGGTGTCCAGAGAAGTTTCCAGAGAAGATGATTTCTCTGCTGAATTTTGAAAGAATAGTAGAAGGAAAACAGGTGGAGGTCGGGGAGGGGAGAGAGGCTTCTTTCTGGAGTAAAAGTGGAATGGCATAGAGAAATAAGAGAGAATGGCCTTTTGGGAGAACCACAACAAGTTCAGCATGACTGGATGAAAGTTTAAGAGGAAATAGTAGAAAGAGTGAAGTTGAATATATCAGGAGGAGATCATGAAATTGAACGCTAAGGCATTTGGACTTTTACCATAAAAGCATGATGATCTCCTGAACACGTATGAGCAAAGGAGTGGCATGTTCAAATACGCATTTTTTAAAAGGGCACTCTGGAAGAGTATGGAGATAAGGAACACTGCCCAGTAAGACTTTGGTTAGGTTTTTTTCCCCCAAAGGATTTCTAAATCTATGGAGAAGTATCAACTCAATATCTAAAAACCAGAATTCAATACATAGATACTTTTAAGGCTTTTATATCTTTCAAAGAAGAATTTCAGCTGGGTATGAAAAAAAATTAGTTCTATCACAACAGGCAGCGCTTCAGCTATGTTGGATTAAAAATCTAGACTTAGCATTTTAAAAAAAGAGACTGATATTTGTCATTATTTCATGTCAACATATTATGCATATTAAAATAGTTGTGCACAGTTTTTTGAAGCTGACTCTATGGAACGTGTCATGGATACAGTCTGAAAATCTTTTAGTATGTACACGCAAATGCTCTGAATCATCATCAGTTTAAGGAACTCTTAAAAAAAATGGAAGACAACAAATTTAATAATTTTATATTTTGTGCCAATGCTTATTGGCTAAGTCATAGAAAAGTTTTACAAAGATTCACTGAACTGTTAATTCTAATTAAAGATTTTCTTGACACAAAAGAAAAACTTGCCAATTATTCAATAATCAATGACAAAAACCTGCTATAATGATGCATGTTCTCACACCAATATCACAATGCATATGAACAAGCTAAATTTTAAGCATCAAGGAAAGCAAGAGTTTATTTGCAAACTAGCTGGAAAAGTAAGAAAATTTATGTTGAAATTAAAACTTTCAAAATACAAATTAATAATGATTTTATA
>RJWJ010019621.1:0-30056 GCA_004363605.1 Indri indri | reverse complement strand
GGAGTTAACATCAGGGTTCACTTTTGGTCTTGAATATTCTATGAGTTTGGACAAAGTGTTTAATGGCATGTAGCCACCATTTATGTTCACTGCCCTAAAAGTCCCTGTTTTCTGCCTGGTTAGTCCTCATTTCCCACAAATCACTGGCAACCACTAATCTTTTTACTGTCTCCATAGTTTTGTCTTTTTCAGGATGGCATACAGTTGGATTCATACATTGTGTAGACTTTTTCAGGTTGGACTCTTTCACATAATAATATGCATTTCAGGTTTCTCCTTGACTTTTCATGGGTTAATAGCTCATTTATTTTTAGTACTGAATTATATTCCATTGTCTGGATGTACCAAGGTTATTTTATCCATTCATCTACTGAATGAAGCACATCTTGGGTTCCTTCCAAGTTTTGACAATAATGAATAAAGATCTGTGTGCATGTTTGTGTGTGGAAATAAGTTTTTAATTTATTTGGGTAAATATCAAGGAACATGATTTCTGGATTGCACAGTAAGAATATATTTAGTTTTGTAAGAAATTGCTAAACTATTTTCAAAAGTGGCTGTACCATTTCGCATTCCCTCTAGCAATGAATGAGAGTTTCTGTTGTTCCATCTCCTTACCAGCATTTGGTGTTTTCAGTGTTTTGGATTTTGGCCATCTTAGTAGGTGGGCAGTGCTATCACATTAGTGTTTTAATTTGCAATTTACTAATGACATACGATGCTGAGCATTTTTCATATGCTTATTTATCATCTGTATATCATCATTGGTGAGATGTTCAGTTATTAATAGATCTTTTGCCTGTTTTTAAATTGGATTGTTTCTTTTGTTATTGTTGAGCTTTAACAGTTCTTTGTATTTTTTCTTAACAATCCTTTATTAGATGTGACTTTGGCAAATATTATTCTTCTGGTCTCTGGCTTATCTTCCCATTCTCTTGAAATTCGAAGTAATTTTTTAATTTACAATTGCATTATGGAAAATTATTTTGTGAGTGTCAACAAACTAATTTCAAAAGTTTATGTCAAGAGAGCCACAATGGCCAACTTGATATTCAAGGAAAGAACAGCGCTGCCCGACTATAAGACTTACTATAAAGCTACAGTAATCAAGGCAGTGTGGTATTGGTGAAAGAATGGAATACATCTGTTCCAAATGCATCAATGGAACAGAATAGAGAGCTTAAAAATAGACCTATATAAATATAGTCAACTGATATTTGACAAAGGATTGAAAACAATGCAGTGGAGAAATGCAGTCTTTTAAACAAATGCACATGCAGAAAAATGACTCTAGACACAGATTTTACACTTCTCACGATAATTAACTCAAAATGGATAACTGACCTAAATGTAAAATGCAAAATAAAATTCCAAGAAGATAATAGAGAAAATCTAGATCACTTTGAGTTTGGCAATAAGTTTTTAGCAATAGCATCATAGGCATGATTCAAGATAAAAAGAATTAATTGGCTGGACTTTGTTAAAATTAAAAATTTCTCCTCTGCAAAAAAGTGAAATCAAGAGAATGTAAAAATAAGATATAGCCTGGGAGAAAATATTTACAGAAGACATGTCTGACAAAAATTATTATCCAATATGTACAAAGAACTCCTAAGTCTCAACAATAACAAAACCCTCCATTCTTGAAATACGAAGGCTGTCCAGAAACTATCCAGCCATTGTTAATACAAGGAGAACAGTTTGTGCAACATCAGTGTAACCTGGCAGCCAAGGAGAATGGACTATAATGCACATGCATGAACAATGACAACTTCACTGTACTAGTCAATAGGGCACTAGATGCCATCGAGTTAGCATGTGTACTGGGTGGCCATAGCATTCAAAATGACTAAGCAAGTGGAACAAAGAACCTGCATCAAATTTTGCATTGAGATTGAACATTCCTCTGTGGAAACTATTTGGATTATTCAGAATGCTTTTAGGGATGATACAGTGAATGCAACACTAATAAAAGTGTGGCACAATTTCTTTGAAGATGGTGAAAAATCTATTGAAAGTGATCCATGTTGTGGAAGGTCTGCAACAAGCAGATCACCTGAGAATGTTGAGCGTGTATGGGTTAGGTTAAGAGATGCTGGGAGAACTATGTGAGGTCCTAAGGTGCCTACTTTGAAGGGGAATGAGGCATAATTGTCCTATGTACAATGTTTCTTGTATCTTGTATCTTCTTAAATAAATGTCTCTATTTTTCATATTACATCACTGGATATTTTCTGGACAGACCTTGTACTTCACTTAGGATAATGGTCTCCGGTTCCTTCCAAACAGCTGCAAAAGGCATTAATCCATCCTTTTTTATGGCTGAGTACTCCATGGCATACATATACCACATTTTGTTAATCCACTCATGAATTGATGGGCACATCTCTAATAAATTGGAACTAACCCGTGGGCACACAAGTACACAGAGGCAAGTAACAGTCACTGGAAATCAAGCAGGAGGAAGCAGGAGGAAGACAGGAGAAAAAATCCACCTAGCAGGTACAATGGACACTATTCGGGTGGTGGGCACATTTGTAGACCTGGTTCAAGCCATGTATCAAAAAAATCTGTACCCCTTTAATATTTTGAAATTTTAAAAAATTAAAAAAAAATCCCTAGTAAAAATGGGCTAAAGACTTTAACAGACACTTCACCAAAGAAGGTATACAGATTGCAAATAAGCATAGGAAAAGATGCTCCACATTACATGTCATCAGGAAAATGCAAATTAAAACAACAATGAGGCACCACTATACGTCTATTAAAATGGCCAAAATCCATCACACTGACATCGAATGCTGGTGAGAATATGGAACAACAGAATTCTCATTCATCGCTGGTATGAATGCAAAATGGTACAGTCACCTTAGAAAATGTTTCTGTAGTTTCTTAGAAAACTAAATATATATTTATGTGTAATCTAGAAATCATGTTCATTCATATTTGCCCAAATGAGTTAAAAACTTATGTCCGTACAAAAGCCTGAACACAGATGTTTACAGCATCTTCTTACATAATTGTCAAAACTTGGATGCAACCAAGATATACTTCAGCAGATAAAAGGATAAAATAACTTTGATACATCCAGACAGTGGAATTTTATTCAGTACTGAAAATAAATGAGCTATTAATCTATAAAAAGACATGGAAAAAGCTTAACTGTATATTATTATGTGAAAGATTCCATTCTGAAAAGGGTACGTGCTCTATGAGTCCAACTACATGAAATCCTGAAAAAAGACAAAACTATGGTGACAGTGAAATGATTGGTGGTTGCTAGGGCTTAGGAGAGAGAGAGGAATAAATGAGTAGATCAAGAAGATTTTTAGGTCAGTAAAACTATTTTATACGATATTATAATGGTGAAGGCATGTTACTATACACTTGTCTACACTCAGTGAATGTACAACACCACAAGTGAATTCCAATGCAAACTGCAGACTCTTGCTGATAATTGTGTCATTGTAGGTATAGGTTCATCATTAGTAAAAATTGTAGTCCTGTGGTATGGGATATTGATTATGGAGTAGGTCATATGTGTGTGAGGAAAGGAGTATATGGGGAATCTCTGTATCTTCTGCTCAATTTTACTGTGAACTTAAAACTACTCTAAAAAAATAAAGTCTATTTTTTAAATAAAGATACATCATGCTAACATAATCAAAGACAGCTTGAGTAACTATTAATATATTAATTTCAGACAAAGCAGACCTCAAAACAGGGAAATTTGTTAGAGATACAGGAGACATTGCATAATGATTAAAGGGACAATTCTCCAAGAATACATGACAACTATTAATGTGTGTACACCTAAAAAACAGAAGTTCAAAATTTATGAGAAAACATATAAAACTTCAAGGAGAAATAGATAAATCTAGAGCTTAATACCTTTTTATCAATAATTGATAGATCCTACAGCAACAGTTCAGTAAGGATATGATGAAATGAGCAGAACCATTAATCAACTAGATCTAGATCTATTTGACATTTACAGAATACATCATCCCCAAACAGCAGAAAACACATTCTTCCCAGGCCCATATAAACATTCTCCAAGAAAGACTACATTCTGGGCCAGAAAACACACCTTAATACATTTAAAGACCAAAAATTGTACAAAATATGTTCTCAGGCCACAATGAAATTAAACTAAAAAGTAATAACATACAGATACATGAAAAATCCCCAAGATTTGGAGATTAAACGACACATATTTAAATAACACATGGGTCAAAGAAGAAGTCTTAAAATAAATTAAAAATATTTTAAACTAAATAAAAAGGAAAATATAATTTATAAAATTTGTGAGATGCAGTAAAAATCAGTGCTTACAGGAAAATGTATTGCATTAAATACATATATTAGAAAACAAAGACCTAAAATCGATAATCTAAACTTCTACCTTAGAAAATAGAAAAAGAAGAGCCAATTAAGTCCAAACTAAGCAGATGAAAAGAAATAAAAATTATGGCATATTTCAATGAAATTGAAAACAGGAAATTAATAGATAAAAATCAAGGAAATCAAACAATAAAATCCTAAACTTATAGCCAGGCTGTATTATTTTGCCGGAGTCACCATAACAAAATATCACAGTCTAGGCAGCTTAAAAAATAGATATTTGTTTTCTCACGTTTGTGGAGGCCAGATGTTCAAGATCAAGGTTTAGGCAAGTTTGGTTTTTCTTGAGGCCTCCCTCCTTGGCTCACAAATGGCTGTCCTCATGCTATGTCCTTAAGCAATTTCTCCTTTCTGCGTATACATCCCTGGTGTCTCTTTGTGTGTCCAAATTTCCTCTTCTTATAAGGACACCAATTATATTAAATTAGAGTCCAACTGTAATGGCCTCATTTTTGTATAATCTCCTCTTTAAAGGCTTTGTCTTCAAATGCAGTCACATGCTGAGGGATTGTTCTAACATATGAATTTGGGGTGACACAATTTGGTCCATAGCAAAGGCTAACCAAGAAAAAGTACAGAAGTCTCAAATTTGTATTATCAGAAATGAAATAGGGGCCATCACCATTGTTCCCATGAGTATAAAGAAGAATTTAAAGAAATAAAGGAACAACTCTATGCCCTCAAACTTGATAAGCTAGGTGATATGTACCAATTCCTTGAAAAAAAAAAATTACCAAAACTAACACAAAGAGAAATAATTTGGATAAACTTATATCCATTAAAGAAATTGATTCAGCAATTAATAACCTTCTAAAATGAAAATCACCGGGTCCAGATAATGTCACTGGTGAATTCTGCTAAACAATAGGGAAGATATGATATAAATTTTCTAAAATATTTTTCAGAGAAACTGAAACAAAGGCATACTTCTTAACTTATTCTGTGAGGTCAGATTTACCCTAATACGAAGACCATACAAAGACATTACAAGAAATAAAACTTACAGACTGATATTTCTCATGAATACAGATGCAAAAGATCTCCACCAAATATTAGCAAATCAAACTGAACACTATATAAAAAGAAATACACAGCATTACCAAATGGTATTTATTTCAGGTTTTCCACAGGTACTTCAACATTGAAAATTAAGGAGATAAACAAACCACAATTGAATGAGGGAATGAAAAGAGAATTTTTTCAATGGAAAATTGCCAAACATGCAAAATGGTGATTCTGATAGATTTGTCGAGTCTAGTCAGAGTTCTAGTTGTTCCACATGCTCACCAATACTTGGTATATTCAGTCTTTCTCATTTTAGCTATTTTACTAAATACGTAGTGGACATAGTTTTAATTTGCATTTCCCTAATGACTGATAACTTGAGCATCTTTTCTGTGTTTATTTGCTATTCTTGCATCTTTTTGGTTGATGTTTTTAAGATACTTTGATCATTTTTAATTGTGTTTTTTAAAAATTGATTTTTGAAAGTTATGAATTCAGGAAATAAATACTGTTATCAAATACATGCTTTGCAAATATGTTCTTCCAGTCTATAGCTTGTCTTTTCTTTCAACTGTTCCTTTGAAAATGTAGAGGATTTAGTTTTGATGAAATCCAATTAAACAATTTATTCTTTCATGGATTGTGTTTTTGAAGTCATGTCCAAGAAACTTTTGTGTAACCCAAGGTCAAAAAGCCTTTCTTCTAGTTTTCTTCTATAAATGATATAGTTTTAAGTTTTTTGTCTTAAAATGTTGATGTCTATGATAAATTTTAAGACAATTTTTATATATTACACAAAGAATGGATTACACTTTTTGCCCATAGGTATCTGATTATTTTACCATTATTTGTTGAAAAGACTATTCTTTCTACACTGAATTGTATTTGCACCTTTGTCATAAATCAGTTCTCCACATGTTTCTCTCTCACTGGACTCTCTACTAAGCTCTATTGATTTATTTTCCTCTCTTTGAGCCATTACCACCTGTCTTCATTACTACAGTTTTATAAGTCTTGAAGTCAGGTAGTAACTGTGATTTTGTTTTACAGGTAGAAATCAATACATTCTTGTTCTTCTTGTACAAATTTCTTTTGGCTATTCTGGGACCTTTATAATACCATATGAATTTTAAAATCAGTTTGTAAATCTCTGAAAACACCTTTAAATTTGCATTGAATATAGACATCAATTTAGGGAAAACTGATATTTTAAATTAATAGTCCATAAACATCTCTCCATGTACCTCTCCTTTGTATCTCTCCTTTTATTAAGCCTTCATTAATTTCTCTCATTATTGTTTTATAGTTTTTAATTTGCAGATCTTGCATATCTTTTTGTATTTCAAATTTTATTGTAAAGGGTGTTTTTAAATTTCATTTTCTGATTAATTATTAGTGATACATACAAATATAGTTTATTTTAACATATCGATCTTGTATCTTGCAATATTGCTAAACTTGTGTAATATTCTAGGAGGGTTTTTTGTAGATTCTATTGAATTTTCTACATTGATTTTCATATCATCTGAAAAAAAGAGTTTCATTTTTTCTTTTCCAATTTGAACACTGTTTTCATCTCTTTTTTTTTTGCCTATGTATGCTGACTAAAACCTCTAGTTGAATAGATGTGATGCTAGCAGACATCCTTGCCTTCTTCCCAAACTTAGGAATAAAACGTATAATTTATCACCATTAAGTATAATGTTAGCTATAGGATATTTACAGAATTTCTTCATCAGGTTGAGGATTTTCCTCTTTTGATGTATTTTTTATCAGAAATGGTGTTGGATTTTGCCTAAGTTTTTCTTTCTGTGTATATTGAGATGATCATACTTTTGTTTCCATTGTTAATATGGTTAATTACATTGACTGATTTTTTTTTTTTCTTTTTTTGAGACAGTGTCTCACTCTTTTTGCCTGGGCTAGAGTGCCGTGGCATCAGCCTAGCTCACAGCAACCTCAAACTCCTGGGCTCGAGCGATCCTCCTGCCTCAGCCTCCCAAGTAGCTGGGACTACAGGCATGCACCACCATGCACGGCTAATTTTTTCTATATATTTTTAGTTGTCCAATTAATTTCTTTCTATTTTTTTAGTAGAGACGGGGTCTTGCTCTTGCTCAGGCTGGTCTCAAACTCCTGAGCTCAAACAATCCACCGACCTTGGCCTCCCAGAGTGCTAGGTTTACAGGCGTGAGCCACTGTGCCCGGCCTGATTTTTGAATTTTAAACCAAGTTTGCATTCCTATGGTAAACTACACTTGGCATGTCTTATCCTTTTTATATATTGTTATATTCAATTTGCTAAAGTTTTATTTAAAATTTTTACATCTATATTAATGAAGTATCTAAGTTGGTATGTTTCATTGTCTTGTATGTAACATCTTTGTCTGATTTTTTTATCAGTGAATTGTTGCCTTCATAGAATGAGTTGTGGAGTGTTCTCTGCTTTTCAATTTTCTGGAAGAGATTGCGTGGAATAGATATTATTGCTTTCTTAAATGTTTAGTAGAGCTGACCCACACAGTCATCTTGCCTGGAATTTTCTTTCTTGGTAGGTTTTTAATTATAGATTTAATTTCTTTAATAGCTATAAAACTATCCATGATAACTATTTATTCTTGAGTGAACTTTCACAGTTTGTATCTTTCAAGAACATTTGCATTTCATCAAAGCTAACAAATTTAAAGCCATGGAGTCATTCAGAATATTTCCTTATTGTCCAGTAAACATCTGTAGAATGTGTACTGATATCACCTCTTGCCTTCCTGATATTGATAATTTGTTTCTTCTTTCTTCCTTTCCTGATAAGTCTGGCTAGAACTTTATCAATTTTGATTTAATCAAAGAAATCATTTTTAGTTTCATTGATTTTCTATGCTTTTCATTTTTCCATTTTATGGATTTCCACTTCTAATTATATTATTAATTCTCCTTGCTTTGAGTTTATTTTACTGATCTTTTTCCTGTTTCTTAAGTCCAAGTTGTTTATTTGAGGACTTTATTCTTTTCTCATATAAACGTTTAGTGCTATAAATTCCTTCCATGTACCGGTTTAGTGGCAAATGACATATTTTCATATTCTGTGTTTTTCTCACCATTCAGTTCAAGATACTAATTTTCTTTCTATTTTTTCTGTGACCCATAGGTTATTTAAAACTAATTTATTTAATTTCCAAACATTGAAGATTTTTCAGATATCTTTTAGTAATCAATCTCTTTAATTTCATTGTGGGTGCAGAACAGTCTTTGTAAGACTTAACTCCTTTTAAACATCTTAAAACGTATTTTATGGCTCAGGATATGATCTATCTTACTAAATGTTCTAGGTATAGTTAAAAAGAATGTACGTTCTCCTGTTGTCAAGCGGAGTGGTCAAATAAGCATTAATCATGTCAAGTTGGTCAAATGTTTTCTTAACTTTTCTATAATTTTACTGCTTCTCTGTCTCTTAATACATTTTTTATTAATTGTTGAGAAAGGTATATTGGGATATTTGGCTATAATGGTGCCCTGTTTGTTTCTCCTTGGAGTTCTATCAGTTTTTTTCTTTATACATTTTGAAGCTCAATTATTAAGGGAATAAACATTTGGCAATGTTATGTACTCGTGACGAGTTGATGAATCTACTTTCTCTGACACTAGCTACTAAAGTTTGGTTTTAACTGGTGTTAGCATGGTCTACCTTTTTCTATCACTTTACTTTAAACCTATTTGTGTCTTTATAAAGTGTTACATATACTTACATATTATATTATAACTTGTGACTTTATCCAGTCTGAAAATCTCTTTTAATTAGAGTGTTTATGCCACAGTAATTTACTATGCCTATTGATATAGTTAGATTTTATTCTGTTAACTTGCTGGGTTTTTTGTTTTGTTTTTGTTTTTTTCTTCAATCTGTTTTTTGTTCTTTTTTTCCACTTTTTCTTCCTTTTGGGGGATTTTTTTATGATTAAATTTTATTTCCTTTGTTGTCTTGTTAACTTTTTTGGTTTTGTTATTTTAGTGATTGTTTTAGGATTTAGTGTAAACATCTTTAACAGTCTCTCCTCAAGTGATTCTATATCACTTCATGTATAGCATAAGAAACTTTGAAAAATTTAGTATTAGAGTAACTGTATGTCTTAGTCAGATTGGACTACTTAACAAAATGCCATAGACTGGTTAGCTTATAAATCACAGAAATTTATTTCTTCTACTTAATGAAGGCTGGGAAGTCCAAGGTCAAGGCACTGGCAGATTCAGTGTCTAATGAGCATGCATTTCCTTGTGTTGCTTTCTAGCTGTGTCCCCTCATGGTTCAAGGGACAAGACTGCTCTTTTGTAAGGACAGTATTCCACTCATGAGGTTCTGCTTTCGTGACCTAATCACCTCCCCAAAGGCCCTGACTCAAACCATCACCTTGGTGATTAGGTTTCAATGTAAAATTTGGGGTAGACACACACTACATAACTGTAGACTTTTTTTTTTTTTTTCTTTTTTGGAGGATTGGTGAAGAGTTTTGGCATAACGAAAAAAGATAGGTAGAACTTTGTTTCATACCTGCCATTAGATTTGTTATATTTTTGCCCTTTTTTAGAACCAGGAGCAAATCACCAACATCATATTAACTTGGTTCTTCTGGAGCAAGAATTCTGGAAGTAGATTAAATGCCTCCAAAACTCCAGAAACTTTCTAGAAATTACTACATTTGAATTATAGAGAATTTTACTGAGAACATCTCAAATTTTTATGGAATGTGAGATGTTATTTTATGTGTAAGATGTAAATATTCATCTCTTGAAAAAAATTTTTGGATCCAAATTGATTTTGAACACTCTGATTGTTTTATTCTGATCTTAGGGATTCTAGTAAAGATTCTCAGTAAAGAGGTTCTAAGAACAAATCTTTTAATTTTTTAAACTGTTTTCAAAACTTATATGGCTATATTGCTGTATATCTACTGTTTTTCTTACCTAGATTTCCCATCTATACCTCTGTACCCGGACCTCTGCGTTCAGAGGCTGACCTATATGAGTTGTAGCAACAGGTTTCCCAGCCACTAACTTTCCTATGGGTTTGTGACTGAATTCTAGCAAGGGGAAAGGAAAAGCTTCAGGTATTAGTTCTCTCAGTTCCAACTCTAATTGGTTACCTCATCTGGTTTTGTTCCCGATTGAACATCCCATCTCCTCTCAACATGGTCTTGCACACATGACTCTTTTCTTCCATGTTCAGGATAGAGTCCCCTCCTTTTATCTCTTCATCTTATATCAGTAACAGTTCATAGCCCTGGGTTACTGAACTATCTCTTTGGCTTCTTTATAATCTGTCCATAGTTTAGTATAGTTAAGCTATCCTGGACGTATTCTTACTGATGAGATTTTGTTTAAATTTTTTTTTCAGAATAACTGTTAATATTAACGTCTGTTAGAACTCTACTGTTGCAGGGACCCTAACTGAGGAAACAGGAATGCTTTAAAGAGCCGTGGAATGTTACTCAGTGGACATGGTATTCAGTTACAATTCTAATAAAAAATTGTTTTTGACACTTCATTGAATCATTTGACTTTTCTAGATTTAATTCCAAGATTTGTACAATGAAGTCGTCATATTAGATGATTCCTAATGTTCTTTTTACTTTTTTCTCTGACACTGTAAGGCACCATTTTCTTAGTCACAAGACAGGATACTCATTCTATCAAAGCATTTATAAATTTTCAATCTGTTATTTTTTCAATTTGCATAATTTTAGTTATGGCTGAGATAGAAGACTCAGAAAACCAAAGTCACCCCTTTATTTTAACTAATGAAATAAAAAAGCTGTCTTTCTAAAAAAAAGCAATATTGTATTATATATATTCATATATGTTGTATATAAAATTCAAAGTGTACGTGATCAACTGGGTAGATATAAATTAGAGTTTACATATATGCTGTCATTAATTTTAGTTAATTGATTTTATATGTTTATGTTTCAAGAAGCTCAGCTAGAGATGAAATTGTTATTAAAAATTCAGAAATCAATAAAATACATACATACACACATTTAAATATATACTTACACACTTCTTAACAACTAATCAAACAAGGGATAACCAATAACTAAACCAATTACACTTGATTTCTCTTATCCCAATTATGCAGAACACGTGCAGGCACCTTATTGGCATCAGCTAATAATTACTTTGGGATGTTTATTTAACTGATTATATGTATTCCTATGTGTTCCACTTAAGTTTTTTTGTGAGATGATTTGCTATCTTTGAGATTATTATCTAACATCAGTAGAGTATTAAGGCAATGACTGGAGTCCTCTTGGGTTGCTTGCATTTAAGTCTAACTTCCCTAAAACTCTCCGTGGTTTATATATTTCTTAAGTTTTCTCAAGGCCACAAAATACTTTGGAATTATTCATATTAAACCAGAGGCAAGAAAGTTGGTAGTAAAGTGGATAATTAAACAAGGAGAATTATTTAGTAAAAGGACTGTGATAAAGTCATAGAATCTTTACCAATGCTGCTTCCTATAACTGACAAATTGCTTTTGAATTATTATTTAAATTACGCCATTCTTAAATATTGTCACGTATACCTATTAAACACCATCTGGAAGTTTTTTGGGGAAAAGTAACTACCAATCTTCTTTATATTTTTTAATTAGCATTTAGCCTGAGTTATACTTATGACTTCATTTGAATTAAATATTTATAGATCATAGCTATTGCTGAATATTTACAGCATTGGACATCATAAATTGGATTTCAAAGGGAAAGGACAAAATTGCCCTGTCTTTGACATTGACACAACTTTAACATTGCTTTATGGTGCATGATATTAACTATTTTTCTTGTTTTAATAATAAATCCTGAAGTCACATTTGATCTTTACATATTTTTCTATTTCCTTGGTTTGCTAAATTCTCTTTTATAAATCGTCTTTAACAGTATTACTTGAGGGTCAGCGTATTATAGAGCATAAAACCACATACTCGGGAGCCAGCTTCCTGGGTTCTATCCCAGGTCTACACCAGCGAACAGGTACTTAGTGAATATCTCTATATTTCAATTTCCTTACTTGCAAAATGAGAATAATAGGTCTGCTATTAGTAATAGAAAAATATACATACCCATATACATACATAAATAAGCCTGTAATAGTGAATGGTACGTAGGCATTTGCTATTAATGATTCCTTCTCCTTTTTCATTGAATTATTCTCATTTTCTTTTGACTATGCCTTTTTAAATAATTTACTTAACCTTCTTTATTTTTCCCTACATCTCTTTAACTCCATATTTCACATGTTTCTATTAGTAAAATTATTTTTAATTCTGTTTAGCTATAAATTTTTCTTTCCTAAAATGTATTTTTTACTTCAGACTAAAACATAAGAGCGTTCCATAAAATCTAACATCTCTAAAATAAAAAATACTAAATATCGTTAGCTATCATTTATTTATATGTTGTATCAATTTGTCCTTATTCTGTCCAATCCAAATATCAGGATTTAGGCAAATTATAAGTACTGCACATATCTGTGAGGGCAAATGGTTTAGCATTCATCATTTTCGTGATTTTTGTCTCAATATTTTCAATTTTTTTCTTACTGTGAGAAGACTTTTAGAATTCAAATTTTCTTGCTTACTAGTTCTGATTATGTTATGTACGCAAGGTAAACAAGAATGTGTCCAGTAAACCATTAAGTACCTGTGCTCGTGGTATTTATTCCTAGTCCACATATTTCTTGGTATTTAGATACTGGGACTCCTCTTTTTGAATACAGTGTTTATACTGAAAATAATCAATGTACTTTCTGAAATATAAGGATACATCCTTTTTCTTTCACATTTACCATAAGCTTTAGCTATCTATGTGTAAATGTATAGCATTTCATAACTTACCTCTACAAATTAGTAACATCAAGTGGGTTTTTAAAAATTTCCAGCCCGTAGCAATATTTTGTCCCATGGAAACCTATGCAATGATTGGTATGAGTGCTGTGGATATCAATAACCTGAGGAAACACTGTCTTGGGTTTGCTTGGACATCATGCTTTTTTAAATTTTTTTTTTATTTTGGTAAAATATACATAAGAATTTTTACCATTTTAAACATTTGTAAGTATATAGTTTAGTGGATTAAGTATATTCCCAATGCTGTGTACCCATCACCGCTATTATACTCAAAACGTTTTTTCATCCCAAACATAACCTTATAAATGACAATTTATACCTATTAAATGACAATTTCTTCCTCCCTTCTCCTTGTAGCCTCTACTATCATCTATTCTGTTTTCTGTCTCTATGATTTTGACTATTCTAGGTACTTCATACAAACAGAATCATACATTATCTATCCTAGGTACTTCATACAAGCGGAATCATACATTATCTATCCTCTGGCTTATTTAACTAAGCATAATGTTTTCAGGGTCTATCCATGTCACAGCATATATCAACATTTTGTTTCTGTTTATGATTGTGTAATATTTCATTATATGTACATATATATTTTTTATTTCAAAATATTATGGGGGTACAGATGTTTTTGGTTACATGGACTGCTTTTGTGAAGCTTGAGTTAGGGCCTAAGTGTGCCCATCACTCAGATATTGCTTATTGTACCTGTTAGGTAGGTTTTCCCCATGCCCTCCTCTCCCCTCCCCACTGCTTGATTTCCACTGAGTTTTACTTCCCTCTGTGCACGTGTGCTCGTCAGTTAGTTCCGTTTTAATAGCAAGTACATGTGGTACTTGTTTTTCCATTCTTTAGATATTTCACTTAGTGTTGCATACTTGCTCTGAGATACTGTACCCATGAGACCAAGGTAATTTTCAAAGATATTTAGATTATCTTGGTGATCTTCAGAAATCACTTGAATCTATCAAAACAGTATCTCCTTTTCCTCTTAAAAAGTTTGTGAGCTTCTATGCTTTTAGCTCAGTCTTGTGTTTCTGGATACCAGAGCTTCTTCTCAGAAGGGAATATTGCCACTCTTGTCTTTTGCTCAGGTAGTCCTGTGTCTGCTCTCATTGCTCAGTAAGTCAATTAATCCTAATTGTTCTCATCTTTATTATCACCTTCTCTCATGGGAAGTTTCCTATTATAATAATATATTTGATGATTTAAATTTTTTTCATTGGCTCAGTACTAGGACCAATTTAAGGTATTTTATTGAAATGTAAATTTCATACTTTTGAAATTTTATGTACCTGAATATATATGATTAATTAAAAGGTGTGTGTGGGAGAGGGAGAGACATCAGGATAATTATAGTATCCTTTTTTCTAAAACCACTTTAAGCAGACAGGGCCTTCTACATGTGCAAATGTACTCTCAGTACATTGATTTTTTAAAAAAATAACTCAAGATAAATGAAAACTGGGAGGACAAAAGTCTTTAGCACAATTGTTCAAGGCACAAGCAAGAATTCGTTCTACTTCTTTTTAATCCCCCTCTTTTTGTTACTCTCTGAGGATCCACAACTAAGAATGTAGGACAGGGTGTTTATATGAAACTCAAAAGTTAGCTTCATTTAGCTCAGTTTCACTGCTAAGGATCTGCAGATCACTTGAAAGTTAAAACACTACTCGTACCTGATGCAATAATTTTGGGGAAGAAGAGATACTTTGTGCAGATTCCAGACAACACAGATAAATCATAGCCTGTTGGAAAGCTCTGTAGGACTCTTCCTCCTTAATGTATAAGACATTAACATACCAGTCATTTTAAAGATACATAGAAAATGAAAGACTTACCACATATTTTTTGATGTATGGGATTTAGGGAGGGGGGTAGAAATGTGTACAGGCACTGAAAGCACGTGAATTACTTGATGGTGTCATAGCACTAAAAGGGAGAGTAGATAAAGAGTGAAAAAGGAGGACTTACAAAGGACCTACAACGTAAGTAAATGGAAACAAGAATATCTTTAATTTTTCTTTTCTTTTTTTGCAAGAGGCCAGCTTAGAGGGCTTCTTTTCTTAATGGTAGCACCTACCTGCCCCTGAATGCGACAATGAATTCACAGACCAACAGTAGGCCTAGATTCACGCAAATGAGTATCTCTTTTATTGATGTAGGAAAGTGGAAAACTTGCCACAGTGTTTAAGCTGTAAATTCCCATGTGTCTCTTTTCATTTTCGCTGTCTACCTATTGCAGTGAATTATTGGGTAAAAAGCATGCTTTATTAAAAAAATACAGTAAAATGGTTTCGGATAGTGCTCATGTTTCTCCTTATTGGAGATAAGAGAACGGATGCACACTTTAACAGTTCCACAGAAATTACAGGTTCCCACAGCAAAAATAGTACTCCTAATATTTATGTGTTATATCTTCATTGCTATTTTTCCTTAAAATGTTGAGACTGACAGTTGTTATTAATAAGTTGATTATGAGAATCTTTTTTCATTTAATTGAAAGACCTATAGTTTTTGAAAGAGTAAGATGTTCCTATGTATTTTTTTTATTACAAGATAGAAACCCGAAACATGAAATTAACCATATCATGTGTAATTTACACTTGAGCTTTGGGTACATTTTCATTTTCCTATTCACTTTGTATTTGAGTTGTCTATGTGGCTCGTGCTTCTTGAATGTAAAATCATTTCCTCTTATGACAGAATGAAATTATGGCAAAATG
The DNA here is from genome assembly GCA_004363605.1 of Indri indri. Taxonomy (NCBI): domain Eukaryota; kingdom Metazoa; phylum Chordata; class Mammalia; order Primates; family Indriidae; genus Indri; species Indri indri. The sequence continues at coordinate 14,024 of RJWJ010019621.1, read as the reverse complement.
AAGTTATACAAAAATGAAATATTAAGCAAGTAATTCTAATCACTGCCCCCAAAGAAATAATTTTCTTAATTGTGAACGGGGAAAAATGACTATATTAATTTGCATAGATTGAAATAGTTTACAAATAGCAATCCTTAACTAACCTTACCCTTAAAATAATTATTTCTTCCCACTTCACAATTTTTTTTTTTGATAGGCTCAATTTAAAAATAAAAATAACTAAAAAGGGCATCTTAGTAGTGTAAAGGGAAAGTAGGAATTAATAATGGAAACCGAACTATAAGTTTCATGAAGCAGGGGACTTGGTCTCATTTACTATTTTATTCCCAGTACCCAGAGCAGTGCCTAGGTGACAAATAATCATTAATATATTAATAAACTGTTATCATTTAAACTTATCAGTTCTATATCATATTGGAATCTTGGGGGGAATAAAGAGATACTTCTATGTATGACAAAATATATACTTGAAGAGGCAAAAATTAATCATTCCATTTAGCTGTTAAAATCATATCCAAACTATTACACCATTGATTAGATTGTGATTTAATATCTGAACAAATTAAATAATGGTCTTCTAGAGGCACCTTAAAATGTTAATTTTATCTGTTTATTCATTTATTTGACGTGATATATTTGTAATCACCTTATTATTAAAAAAGTGACTTAGAATGGATCTTGTTTCTGAAACCCATGAAAACTTTTTTAAAACTTAAATATAGCAGTAGGATTTTGTTACAATTCTCAAACTTTGTTTTTCATATTAACAAATTAAAAAAATCATTGTTTTTTACTTCTCATATATTTACTAAATATATAAGGAGAAATTCCTATTTCTCAGTTTTCCTTATCTTGCTTTCCAAAAATTATCAATCTATTTTTTCTAAGTTTTCCTACAAAATACGCTTGTCATCATTGGGTATGAGGTAGTTATTTATTGGCACACTGAATAAAAAGATCTTGCTTTTTTATACTTCTTTAGTTCCATTAAGATTTATTCACTTTAATAAAGCATGGTACTCATTACCATTTGGTTTATTTTTACCCCCAAATGCTAGTCATTTAATTTAGATCGCTAAAATTAATATTGAAAAAAGCCTTTTACATTTTTAATTATTTCCTATTTCTCTCAAGGTAAACAATTTTTCGGTCTGATAAAATTATACGCAATTCAAAAAATCTAAATTTATCTTAAAAGAAATGGGGTTTGTGTTTCTTTAAGGTAAATTTTCATGATTATCATCAAGATATTTTTGTTTTTCAGAATGTTTTCTAAACTCTGTTTTTTTCTTAATGCAAATAAGCTATTTCCTTTCATGAGCTATGTAGATATTTTTGCTAACCCATCTGGTTTAGAAGCCGCATCTTGAATTTTAATGAGGCAATATTATTTACTGTAGCTGTTCATGCAAATTTTTCAGTGTTTGCACTGTATTGGTAATTCTCTCTGTGAATGGGTCAAATTATCTTTGCCTTTCTGGAGAACTTGGAAATAATTCTTGGCACTGGATAAGGTAGTGGTCAGGCTCCTAAGTGCTTACTATTTACAAATCCAATGTGATGTACCCTAGATTTTAAACGAAAAGGCCAAATTCATTCGGTCACCATGATACCTCCTGAAATAGTAAGATGAGCTTCCTCTGGAGTTCTGTTATTTCTTTCAGGGTCCTGGGACATTGTTGCATTTAAAGAAGGAAAAAAATTATTAAATAGCACATTTATGGGCTTTACAGAGTTAATTCAAACAACTAGAGACAGAATAGCAATTACATTCAACAATAATTATGTTATGAACTATCTTTACTTGGTAATCATGAGCTGAATTCACCTCTTTGTAGGACTGTCTTAAAGAGTTTTTGGTTATATCAGATCATATTAGGAGAAAATTATAGTCCAAATATTTAAGATCTAAATTTTTTCTAAAGTTTAGGAATTGGGAGAATACTTTCTAACATTTTTATTACATGCCTAAATATTCTATGTCCTAGAAGAGGGCTCATATAGTGTTCTAATATTGATGCTGTTTCCATTCAGTTAATTTTTTGTTTTATTTGAGAGGCAGAATGGTTTGGCTTTGACTAGAGATCTTCAAGAGAGGAAAGTTTTAGATGGGTGCCCACAGTTTCTGTTTTTCTTAGGGACTTCGCTTCTGCAAATGAATAATTGCACAAAGGTTAAGTCATTAAAATATCAGAGTAAATTTACAGAATGATATAGATTTTCAGAGTTTTTAATTAAAGTTCACAGAACTTTAGAAAATTGAGAAGTGCCCTCTCTTGACACTTTGTCTACTGTGTTATTTGGCTTTCTGATATAAATACGTGTTTAATTAGTTATTATTAGTATGCAATAGCCTGGAGAGAACGAACTGGAGTGAATGCCCTCTGTTTGTGAGGCACTTTGGCACTTTTCACAGGGAGTGAAATGAAGGGTTATTGACTAAAGGGCTCTGGCCTCTTCTAAAACATCTCGCCTCCCATGATATCTCCCAGGACATCACTGGTCTCTGGAAACACTGAGATCAGAGATGGCAGGAATCACTTTTCCCATTCCTAGGAGTTTGCAGCTCTCTGACACACCATGGATATTTTGTCTAGTTTCCCATATGTAATATATTTGGCCTTAAATGAATATGTTAAATCAAAGATGGGCAGAAAGTTAATACTGAGAAGCTGAATGTAAAAGCTAATGAGTAAGCCAGCAGAGGAAGCAGAGATTTCTATTGTATGTCTTTTGGTCTCTGACAGCTGTTTGCTTATTAAGGTGATGGTGCTCTGCCAACACACACAGAGGTGCCCAAATAGACTTCTAAACCAAGGTGAAACCCGTATGTTTTTCCTAGTTAGGAAAATGTCTTCACTGTGCCTTTCTCAACATATGTGGGAAAAATATTTCAAGTATGATTCTATAGTTAAAGGACAACAGAAACAAAAACTGCTGAGTTTGCTTTAATGAGCTCCTTGGTTCCAAACATTTATAATAAAACCTATTTCATAACATAAGGGTTAAGAGTCTAGAAATATTCTTTATAGAGTCCTGCAGTATTTTTTCAAATTGAGGATACTCTTCGTGGCATGCAATGTAAAGGTAGTATTTTGGGTCAATAATGCTTTATCTTCCAGAAAGAGCTTACATAATAAACTGTTTCTATGGGGAAATATTAATTTGGGGTTTAAATTTGCTGCTTAATTTTGCCTCTTCCCCTACCCCCCAGTAGAATTCTATTTGGTTGTGACTTGGGATCTCCCTGCGGGTGTATTTAAAATCTGACAGAGTTGTGGCTCATGAGCTCAGCAGGTTTTTACAAGGTATAGGTCAAAGGATACACACAGAGATATTCATAATGAGAACTCACCCTCATGTACACTAGTGGTACAATCCTTTTCTCCTTTCTCTGCCACAGAATGTCACAGAAAACAAGATTCTGTTTTTTAAGTTCTTTGAACCAAATTGTGTTTTGGGGTGGGCAGAATAATTAGGAGTCAAACAGAAGCACACCCACCTAACAAATTTTTGCTGAAATCTATTCACAGTCAGTTCAATCAGGGCTTCAACCCTCTAAGGATATAAATGTATTGGTAATGACATATTTTTATCACTAAATGTTATCATTTCCTCATTCTAGGTGGCAGGTTCTTGAACATTTGGTATATTATACTTTGTGTATTTTCTATGTTTTTAATGTGTTTTGTAATTTTCATTAAAAAAACACAAAATAAAAAAAAGAAATACAATTTAAACGTATACTATTAGGCAAGAAGCTTTATTTCAAATTTCTAGTCATGATCACTGGAGAGGACTTGTCCGAAACATTTCTTGTTCTTAATAGCAACTACCAGGCAGCAGATAGAGTTAGTTTCCTATGAACCTTTTTGTAGAAATGTTCACTTTTGTGCAGATGCAAGTCACTTCATTGAGAAAGAAAACTGTGATTGGGTCCCCAATTTTTTTATGAAATGCACTTTCTCATTAAAGGCAAGTCAGTCAAGGAAAGACTTTACTGCTTATTAGTGAAAATATATATTAGGGAAAATTAATAATTTACTTTTGAATCAATAGGAAGGAATTTTAATTTCTCACGTGACTATAAACATATGTGGGGATGCATGAGATTTTGTTTGAGAATTTGCTTGTTATTATTGCTCAGGTTCTAGGCAGATGGGCATTAGTTACCGGTTCTTTTCCATTTAAGTATACACATTATAGAGCAGAAGATGAGAGGCATGGTTGAAGGAAGACTAGGCTCAAAAGACTACAGTGAATAGACCATATTAGAATGTGTCAAATATTTCACAGGTATTTACTTCATAAGCCTATACAGATAACCTGTGTGATCTAAAACTGTTTTTTTATTTTTCTGAATTAAAAAGTATTTTAATTAACCAATCAATTAGACCATAATCCCCATAATTCAAACTCACAATTTATTATTTATAATACAAATGAAATTAAGCCCATTCTCTTCTGGTTATAACATCTAGCACATCAGGTACAAAATAGATATTTAATGAATTTTTTTGTTATCGATTGACTAGAGTTCAGTTTTCTTTATCTTGAGGATACATACCTCATAATGAGTTCTGATTGCATGGATATTTATTGATAATATGAATCATTATGGGAAGATGTAGTAAAAGAAAATGCTGATTTATTCATTCCAGTGTTAAGCAAGTCAATCAACTCTCTTGGCCTTAGTTTCTTATATTTAAAATAACTTCTTCTGCTGAAATTATTCTCTGGAAAACCTGAAATTTCTTGATCATTTTCACCTTTTCAATCAATAATAAAAGTCTATTTTTCTCAACTTAAAAGTGAGGAAAGAGAAGAATCACTAGAAAAATGTTAATAGTAGTAATAAGAACGGTGCATGCATTTAATAATTTGACAACAGTTAAGAGCCTTTGAGTAAGAATTCCGTTTTTTTAAATTAAAACAAAGTGATTGTCAGCAACCACAAATGGAGTGCTAATATAAATTTTGAGCAATGGGAAACAAATTTGTGAGATTTCTATTTATTTCACTGCCACATAAATTGGATAAAGATTACTACATTATTATTTTTAAGTGAAGAGTCACTGACTGAGCTATGCTTCTATTTTACAAAAGACCATGTCCAAAATTAATTCAGCATATGCTTTGCCTTACAAAACTCCCTGAGTATCCAGTTTACACAAACAATGCCTTTTCCTGGAGAAAAACTAGTTTACAAAAAGACAGAAAACTAACCCAGAAGTAGATGGTTTTCAAAGACGTTGCGTCAAGAATGGCTGAGTACATAAGTGATATTTGTGAAATTTTAAAATCCATACAAGTATTCCTGCAGAATTACAGGTAGGGCCATTTTGTTAACTTCCTGCGAGAACAAAGAAAGTTCTTTGTTCAGACAACCCACAACATCGTTGATATAAAATGTCGTTGCCACTAATTGGAATAAATTCTTACCTTCCCTGTTGTAAGTCAGCACTGCTCAAGATTTCCTTCTGATAATGTGGCAAGAGTAGCCTCACTTTCATCTATTAATGTCATCTCTTGTGTGCCTGCAAAATTTGCCAGAACTGATTAGAGCAGATATTAAATGATAATTGGACATTTAGTGCTCGTCAAACAGAAAGTGACAGATGGGGCACTAATTAAATTATAGTTCTGACATTATTCACAATGGTTTATGACTCTTCAGTGACGACCTTCATGCATGTCTTCTCCCTATTTTTTTCTTTTGGTGGGGAAAGATTGGTAGAAAGAAAACTACCTTTTAAAAACACTGAGCAAAACCCAGGGATGTTTAAAATGTCTAATTTTAAAGCTATCTATCAAGATACAACATTAATCTGTAGTGAAATGAATAATCATAAAGCAAAAGAAAAACTTACCATGAAACTAATAAAGTGGGAAGAAAATAACTAGATAATCCTAAAGAATACACAAAGATCACAACGAGCATATTTCTGAAAAGAGTAAAGAGCTTTGTCCTGATTTGAATAAAAAATATAATTCTGGTATCAGAAATGAGGATGCAGTGCTTTTTGATAATGCCTTTTTTGTGTTAACTGAAGCTTGCATTACTAGTTATCTCCACCAGCTACATGAAGAACCTTGTTGAAATGAAAGGAGGTAGGGGGAGGGATTAAAAGAAATTCTAAGCCACAGTTGCTGAACCAGAACTGCATTTTCCTTTTCAATTAAAAGAGAAAACACAGTGTTGATTACTTTCTAACTTTAGTTTCTTTAATTTTACTCCAGTGTTTAGTAGTTGTCTAAAACAAACTAAGAGTAAAATTTTCAAAGACTTTGATGCTTAGTTTTGGGTTCCCATAGTGAACACTCCTCTGTCTAGTGTTAGCCAGTTTAAATTAAAAAATAAATCATTTTATGTCATGTCTCTTTCCTATAATTTTCTAGGCATACTTTTGGCTGACATATATGCACAGCTTTAGTGACCATTAATGACAAGACTTAAGTCTGATAACTCATTAGAATTAAATTCCTCCCCTTCTCCTACTATAAAATGAGTAAAACAGGAGAGAAGATGATTCATTTTGACTGATGTAATCTCTTCAATATGTAAATATATAGAAAGATAGTGAATAAAGGTACAATTTGCTTAGAATATTTTGCCTAAATATATTTCGTAGTTTAGATGTTATAACCAACTAGCATATTTAATATAAAGGATTAAATGGCATGGACATAGACACAGGATTCTAGTTCTGCTCGGCTATCCCTATAAATTTGGAGAATTATGTTACTATACTACCCAACAAATGCAAATGCATTCGCTTAATACAACTAAACAGTAATGTTTAGAAATTTTTCTGATTAAAGCAGGCTATTCATCCATTCAAAACCTTTACAATATTTCTTGATTTCATGTTTGCTGTTCAATGGTAAAAGGCTAAATATGATAGCTGCAGTTTGGGGTGTTGCAATTGTTTGCGTATGTTTATATAGGCCTTTTTATTAAGCATTCTTTTGCTGCTATTTCTCTATTTCTTGCTAAATATAAAAGTAACATTATGTCCTTTCCTCTCCTATTCTGTTAATTCTCTCTCCCTCTCTCTTTCTCTGTATTTATTTTTGCATAGCATCATCTGCTGCTTAATGACAGGGATATATGTTCTAAGAAATGTGTTCTTAGTTGATTTCCTTGTGCAAACACCACGGAGTGTACTTACAAAAAAGATGATATAGCCTATTACACACCTGGGCTATATGGTACACTCTATTGCTCCTAAGCTACAAATATGTATGAATACTGTAGGCAATTGTTAACAAAATGGTAAGTATATATATATATATATATATATATATATATATATATATATATATATAAACACATTTAAACATTGAAAAGTGCAGTAAAAGTATGGCATAAAAGATAAAAAATGGTACACCTGCATAGAGCACTTACCATACATGGAGCTTGAAGGACTGAGACTTGCTCTCGGTAAGTCAGTAAATGGTGAGTGAATGTGAAGGCCTAAGACATTACTGTGCACTACTGTAGACTTTATAAACACTGTATACTTTGGCTACACAAAATTTATAGTAAAAATATTTTTCTTTCTTCAATGATACGTTGCCTTTTCTATAGTAACTTTTTTTTTTTCTTTTTTTTTTGAGACAGAGGCTCACTCTCTTGCCTGGGGCGAGTGCTGTGGCATCAGCCTAGCTCACAGCAACCTCAAAATCCTGGGCTCAAGCAATCCTACTGTCTCAGCCTCCCGAGTAGCTGGGACTACAGACATGCGCCACCATGCCCGGCTGATTTTTTCTCTATATATTTTTAGCTGTCCAATTAATTTCTTTCTATTTTTGGTAGAGACGGGGTCTCGCTCTTGCTCAGGCTGGTCTCGAACTCCTGAGCTCAGGACGATCTGCCCACCTCGGCCTCCCAGAGTGCTAGGATTACAGGCATGAGCCATATAGTAACTTTTTATTATGCTTTGTAAACTTTTATATTTTCTACCTTTTGGACTCCTTTTTATTAATACCTAGCTTAAAACATAAACACATTGAATTGTTGTACAAAAATATTTTCTTTCATAATATCCTCATTCTATAAGTTATTTTGTATTTTTTAACCTACTAATATTGGAATTTATTAATCAAAGTAAAACACATGTGGATAACATGCCACCGAATTCATTATAAATGGGGTTTCAAAACAGATCAGTATTTATTCCGTAGGTTAAATTATAAACTGTAAGATTTTACTTCATAGATGAACATCCTATAGGTCTTATGGTATATGGAGAAGCCTATTTTTTTTTAGCTGATTTTCCACTGAATTCAGATTAATCATCACAATAGTGTTACCTTCTTTCATTCATTCAATAAATATTATTAAGCATAAACACATACTATGTACCAAACACTGTTCTAACATTTCAGATCAATTATCTTCTAAAATAAGTATTTTTACCTAAATTAATTTATGAAATTAACTATATGTTTTTATTTTTTTCATATTTAAATTTTTTTCCAAAGAATAATGGCTTAGAATTTATTTTTTCTTCCATCCTTTCTTCCTTCTTTCCTTCCTTTCTCTTTCTTTTCTTTCTTTCTTTCTTTCTTTCTTTCTTTCTTTCTTTCTTTCTTTCTTTCTTTCTTTCTTTCTTTCTTTCTTTCTTTCTTTCTTTCTTTCTTTCTTTCCTTCCTTCTTCCTCCATGCCTTAAGACTATCAGGGAAACAGAAGAAATAGCCCAAAATAATATAAAATCTTGGCATTGATGTATTTTGCACTCAAGTTTCAACAATCTGTGAACAACTCCAAAGACCCATGTCATGTAGAAATGTATGACTTTGCTAGACTGGAATGCAGGACTGAATCCTTAGCTAGTAAGCAAGTCTTCCCATTCTCCCAACAGTTTTATTCATCTCCATGTAGCTAGTTGTCTACTCTTGTTATCTTGTAAGAATTTTGGAACATATTTTATTCTACTTTTTTGCATGTACATTTGTAACATTCTAAATCCTTTGTTATCATTTCAATAATGTTCACAGTGTCTTCACCAGGAGTCAATTCCATCTCAAGAAGAAGCAACTCCTCATTTGTTCAAGTTTTATCATGAGATTGGAGCAATTCAGTCACATGATCAGGCTCTACTTCTAATTCTAGTTCTCTTGCTATTTCCATCACATCTGCAGTTACTTCCTGCACTGAAGACTCAAATTCCTCAAAGTTATCCATGAGGGTTGGAATCAACATCTTCTAAACTCTTGTTGACTGTTGATATTTTAACCTCCTCCCATGAATCATGTTCTTAATGGTATCTAGAATAGTGAATTTTTTCAGGTTTTCAGTCTATTTTGCCCAGATCCATCAGAGGAATCACTATCTATGGCAGCTATAGTCTTACAAAATACATTTCTTTTTTTTTTTTTTATTTCAAGGTATTATGAGGGTACAAACATCATGGTTGCATTTTATGCCCTTGCCTCTCCCAAGCAGGGTTAGAGGTGGGCCCTTCCCCTATGCAATGCTCCCCATGTCCTTTAGTTGTGGGTTTACCCCCCACCCATCCTCCTAATCCCTGGAGAGTATTACTGCCATGTGAGCATGTAGTGTTTGACAGTTAGTACCAATATGATGGTGAGTACAATTGGAGCCTGTTCTTTCAATCTTGTGATACCTTACTTCAGATAATGGGCTTAAGTTCAATCCAGGAAAATATAAGAGGTGCTAGATCACTGTCATTTCTTATAATTAAGTAATATTCCATTGTATACATATACCAAATTTTAATAATCCACTCATGAATTGATGGGTATTGGGTTGTTTCCACATCCTTGCAATAGCGAATTGTGCTGCCATAGACATTCGGGTGCAGATGACTTTATTATAGAATGACTTTTGCTCTTTTGGGTAGATGTCTGATACTGCTATTATTGGATCAAATGGTATTTCTATTTTTAGCTCTCTGAGGTATCTCCAAATTCTTTTCCACAGAGGTTGCACTAATTTGCAGTCCCAGCAGCAGTGTAAGAGTGTTCCTGTCTCTCCACATCCTCACCAGCATTTGTTATTTTGGGATTTTTTGATAGAGGCCAATCTCACTGGGGTTAGGTGATATTGTGGTTTTGATTTGCATTTCTCTAATGATTAGAGATGCTGAGCATTTTTTATATGTTTGCTGGCCATTATTTTGTCTTCTTTTGAAAAGTTTCTGTTGATTTACTTTGCCCATTTGTTGATGGGGTTGTTTGATTTTTTTCTTGTTGATTTTTTTAAGTTCTAGATAGATTCTGGTTAGCAACCCTTTATCAGATGTGTAGAGAGCAAATATTTTCTCCCATTCTGTAGGCTGTCTATTTGCTCTAATGATAGTTTCCTTGGCCGTGCAAAAGCTTTTTAATTCGATCACATCCCATTTATTTAAATTTTTTATATTTTTTCTTTATAAACTTTTTGAATGAAACCTTAAAAGCACAGATAACAAAAGCAAAAATAGACAAATGGTATTACATCGAACTAAAAATCTTCAGCACAGCAACAATAAACAAACAAAATAATCAACAGAGTGAAGAGATACCCTAGAGAATGGAAGAAAGTATTTGCAAGCTATGCATCTGTCAGAGGGTTAATATCCAGAATATATAGGAACTCAAATAACTCAATAGCCAAAAGGAAAAAAAAAAAAATGAAACCAACCAACCAACCAACAAACAAACAAAAAACCCAAACAGGTAATTTTAAAAATGAGTAAAATACCTGAATAGGCATTTCTCAAAAGAAGACAAATGGCCAACAGGTATATGAAAAAATACTCAACATCATTAGTCATCAGAGAAATTCAGATCAAAACTCTAATGAGATATCATCTCACCCAGGTTAAAATAGCTTTTATCAAAAAGACAGGAATGATAAAGACTGGTGAGGATGTGGAGAAAGGGGAATCCTCATACACTATTGGTGGGAATACAAATTAGTGCAAGCACTAGGGAAAACAGTGTGGAGGCTCCTTAAAAAACCAAAAATCTCACTGTTGGATGTATATCCAAAGGAGGAGAATTCACTTTATCCAAAACGTATCATGCTCATGGATCAGCAGAATCAACATTGTTAAAATGTCTATACTACCCAAAGTGATTTATATATACAATGCAATCCCCATTAAAATACCCATGTCATATTTTGTAGATCTAGAAAAAGTAATTCTATGTTTCGTATGGAATCAGAAAAGACCACAAATAGCCAAAGCAGCCTTAAGCAAAAAGAACAAATTGGGAGGCATCATGTTACCAGACTTCAAGCTATACTACAAGGCTATAGTAACCAAAACAGCATGGTATTGGCACAAGAACAGAGAACTAGACCAATGGATCAGAGAAGAGAACCTAACTATAAAACCATCATCATATTACCATCTATCTGATCTTTGGCAAAGCAGATAAGAATATAGACTGGGGAAAGAATTCTTATTCAATAAAAGGTGCTGGGAAAATAGAATAGCCACATGTTAGGAGCCTGAAATGGGATCATCACCTTTCACCACTCACAAAAATTAATCCATGCTATATAACAGACCTAAACCTAAGGCATGAAACTGTAAGAGTTCTAGCAGAAGAGATCAGAAAAACTCTTATAGATATTGGCCTAGGCAAAAAATTTATGAAGAAGACCCCAAATGCAATCACAGCAACAAAAAAATAAATAAATAAAGGGGACCTGATTAAATTAAAAAGCTTATGCACAGCCAAGAAAACAATCAATACTGCAAATAGACAACCTACAGAATGGGATAAAATATTTGCATGCTATACATCTGATAAAAGGCTAATAACCAGAATCTACAAATAATTCAAGTGAATTAGCAAGAAAACATCAAACAACCTCATTAAAAAGTGGGCAAAAGACATGAACAGAAAATCTTCAAAAGAAGATACACTAATGGCCAATAAGCATATGAAAAAATGCTCAATATCTCTAATCATCAGGGAAATGCAAATCAAAACCACAATGAGATATCACCTAACTCCTGTGCAAAACAACAGATGCTGACAAGGATGCAGGGAGAAAGGAACACTTATACACTGTTGGTGGGACTGTAAACTAGTACAGCCTCTATTGAAAGTAGCATAAAGGTACCTCAACGAACTAAAAGTAGACCTACACTTGATCCAGCAATCCCACTACTGGGTATTTACCCAAAGGAAAAAAAGACATTTTATAAAAAAGATACTTGCACTGGAATGTTTATAGCAGCACAATTCACAATTGCAAACATGTGGAAACAACCCAAGTGCCCATCAATTCATGAGTGGATCAGTAAAATGTGGTAACACCATGGAGTGTTACTCAGCCATAAAAAACAGTGAACTAATACCTTTTGTAATAACCTGGATGGAACTGTAGACCATCACTTTAAGTGAAGTATCTCAGGAATGGAAAAACAAAAACCATATGTACTCACTACTAAATTCAAACTTATAGATCAACACTCATGTGCACATACGGTAGTAAAATTCAATGGAAATAGAGCAGGTGGAAGGAGGAGGAGGAGATGAGTAAATTCACACCTAATGGGTACAATGCACATTCTATGGGTGAAGGACACACTTATAACTTTGACTCAAATTGTACACAAGCACTTTATGTGAGCAAAACATTTATACCCGTGTAATATTCTGAAATATTCCCCAATTCATAGATAATGATGCCCCTAAAATTTCCAAGGAAAATGCTTTTTACAATACAGCGTCTTTTGTCAAAATATATATTTTCTTAATTAATGATACTAAAAATACATGGTGCCATGTGGTTTTCTACAGGTCACAAGTAGAAAACTTTATTTCTTGGTATGGTGAGGGAAAAAAATTCAAAGTTTATACACTCATTAAGTATCCGATAAACATTCATTTTGTTTACAGAGCCGACTATGTGCCAGATGCCATAATAGGCATTGGGAATAAAAGAGGCGAGAAGAAAAGTTGAACTTTATATCATGGTGTGTCCATCCCAATGGGGGCAGTAGGCAGTAAACAAGTAAAATAATAAATATATAATATAATTTAAGGTGGCAAGTGCTGTGGGAAAAAAAAATAAGTCAGATTAAAGTGATAGAGTGTGACCAAAGTGGTGGAGGCAGGATGGTGGCAGGGGAAACAGGTAAGGAGGAGATGAATCTGAGCAAAGACCTGAAAGCACTTGAGTTCATAGTATTAAGCAAATTTACTGAACACTATTAATTTTTCTCTAGTGATTTATGTTCACCTCTTCCTCATAATAAGTTGGCACTAGAGTTCTATAATTATACCTTTTTCTACTAAAGACAGATAGATAGACAAGTAGGTAGGTAGATACATAGATGATAGACACTGGTTATGAAGAAAATATAAAAGTAGTAGATGACATCTAGGGTGCCTGAATCCAATGTGTAAATGAATTCAATTACATAGTTGCATGTGAATAAATTGTAAAATAGTAAACAAACAAACAAACAAAACCCAAAATATAGCTGCACTCCTGTGTTTATTGGAGTACTATTCACAATAGCCAAGGTATGGAATCAACTTAAGTTCCATCAGTGGATGAATGGGTAAAGAAATCACGGTACATATACCCAATGGAATGTTATATATAGCCACAAAAAAGAATGAAACCTGCCATTTGCAACATGGATGGAGCTGGAAAACATTATACTAAGTGATGTTTTGATTACTATAGTTTTATAATATATTTTCAAATACAGTAGTGTGATGCTTCCAGCTTTGTTCTTTTTGGTCAATATTGCTTTAGCTATTTGAGGTCTTTTCTGGTTCCATACAAATTTTAAGATTGCTTTTTCTATTTCTATGAAGAATGACATTGGAAGTTTTTTTTTTTCAGCATATTATAGGGGTACAGATGTTTAGGTTAAATATGTTTCCCTTGCCCCACCCCCAAGGCCCAGTTTCAAGCGTGTCCATCTCTCGGACAGTGCGCATTGTACTGTGTATGCATATACCCGTCCCCTCCTCACCCCCTCCCCTTCCCCCTCCCCCCTACCCGACATCCAATAGATGCTATTCTTATACGTACACT
>RJWJ010019620.1:0-30042 GCA_004363605.1 Indri indri | reverse complement strand
TCAGCTTTTAGAAACAATGGTGATATAGCACCTCTTGTATACTCCTGGATAGGGTTGGAACGCATTCTACTAAGCGAAGTATCCCAAGAATGTAAAAACAAGCACCACATCTACTCACCATCAAATTGGTAGTAACTGAACAGCACATAAGTACATATAAGAATAACATCTATTGGATGTCGGGTAGGGAGGGAGGGGGAAGGGGGAGGGGCGAGGGGGAGGAGGGGACGGTTATATGCATACACAAAGGGTGCAATGTGCACTCTCCGAGAGATGGACACGCTTGGGACTGGGACTTGGGGGGAAGAGGGGGCAAGGGCAACATACGTAACCTAAACATCTGTACCCCTATAAACAACAAACAATAAAAAAAAAAAGCAAATATTCCCCCAAATAAATATGCACTTTGGAATAACAATATTTCTTTAAATTTAGCTTGCTTCAGAATACTATCCAATTTCAGGGATGTGTTTCTATTGACTACTTATTTTTCTGTTTATGTGCCATATATTCCTATTTATTTGTGTGTCAAAGGTTTTCATTGAAAACTGGACACGTTAAATAACATAATGCAGAGACTCTGGAAATAAATTTACTCCTCCCCAGAATTTGTTAGTGTTGCTGTTTTTGTTGTTGCTTTTCTTTGGTTTAGTAACTTTGTTGAATTAATTCTGTAAAATATATGTTCTTTATGGCGTGTGGCCACTGAAGGCTCTACTCAGCTTACTGGTCACCTGGTAATTACTGATAGATAGAGACTTCCTTAAATGCCTTGAAACAGTAAGTCAGTCTTCCCACCTCCTGCCCAGAGGTGCTGTGTGAGTGCTGAGGCATGTGTTCATCACTCCAGCAGCTTACAGCTGTGCCTTGTCTTCACTTTTCACTTGCACAGGGCCTCAGTGTTAGCCAGAGATGAGATCCATGGGTCTTCTAAAGTCTTTCTTCGTCATGCAGAAGCTCCGCTCATATGCCTGGCCTTCTAAATTCCTAGAAATATGTTGCAGTTTTTCAAGCTTCTGAAGGACATTTCACTCTACAGATTTTCCTTTTTACTCTTTTGACAATCCTCTTGTTTGCTCCAACTGTTATCACTGCCATAGGCAGCCAACGTTAAATTAAATGCCTTGGGGGAAGGTCTTTCCTCACTGAGCAAGATTTCAGTCAAGTAAAATAAAGACAACTTCTGTGAATGGAGTTTTTCATGTAAGTTTCCCTGCAGGTCAAATTGTGACAATTCTCTAGGAGAGGGACATTTTGAGTTTGTTTCAAAGCCATTCAGTCCCTTCCAGTGGCTGTGAAGCTGCTGATTTTCAAGGTAACCACAGAGCTTTGACAAATTAAATATTACAAAGTCCTCTGTTCTTACTGTGATGTAGCCACTTTACTTGAATAAACTCTGCTCAAATAGCTGCAAGCTAATGGTTAATTTCCAGAGTTCTGAAAAAGTTTGTGTTTAAAAACTTTCTAATGCTATTTTTTCTTTTTATAGAAGAGAGTATTTTAGGAGGTCATTACTATTGCATTTGGAAGTATTTATCCTTCTATTACTTTTTTGGTCTTAAGAGTTTTCTTTTTAGTTAAGAGTAATAGCGGTAGATTTTAACTGACATTAAGAAACCCTGGAAATGATAGAAGAAGTTCATATACTGAACATATTGTTCTTCCAACCCCTGTCATTGTCTCTACAATTTTAATTCATGAGCAAAAAGTTTAAAATTTGGACACTAGGCATTTAGCAGCAAGATGAAAAGCCTGTGATATTGAAGAAAAATAGAACTACATGAAACTACAGGGAACGTCTCAACAAAAGACATATTTTTGCAGCCAGAAGTGATTAATTGATGGAAGCTCAAAGACACAAAAAATACTCTGAACATTTCCTCTAATCTGATTTTCTTTTTACAATCTGTTCCTTGGCCAAAATCTATAATCATCAGCTTCAACATTTTTGAGAGATCTAAATATCCAGTACTCCAGTTCTTTTTCTGTTTACTGACTTTCCAATAGTCTACCCTTATTCCTCAGTTCTCCAGGAAGGCAAAGGGAACCTGCACCATCTACTTAACAAAATAACAGAATAGCACAGCAGGTCATTCTCTCTTTCTCTCTCCATTTTATTCATAACCTCTCTCAAATACTCTCCATCCCCTTAATAAAGAAGAAAATGAACCAGACCCATATGGTCACACTGCAACTTTGACAACTAAAGCTCCAAGGGACTACCTTAACACAACACTGGGGAAGAGCTAAAAATACCAAGAGAGCTTATATTTCTACACTCATGTAACAGATATTGTAATAGAACTTTACAATCATCATCTCATTTAACTATAATAATTGCTATATGCTTTGCCTCAAGTTTCTCCCATATTACAGATGAGGCGCTAAAACTCAAAATTCTCCAGCTAGTGAGTGATATAGGGGGCAAAAAAAAACCAAACACAGTTTTGCATAAATCTAGTCTATAGTCTTCCCATGAGTTTCCCTTTTCCCTTTCATTTTAGCCCCTATGCACGTTCCCTCTGACCTATATATAGCTATATTCACCCACTGGGCTGAAAAAAATTATCTAGCTTACTTTACGCAACTGATTTATTAAATAAGGTAACACAAGTACCAGAAAATTGTAGAACCTTCTACAATTGTGGTTTTCTTTGATATCAAAATATAACACCTTGAGTTCCCAGTCTGGAAAACTGAGGAAAATTTCAGTCTTCTTGGTTTCTGGAAAAGACTTTATATTTTCTGGTTGTTTCTTTATACCTTTGCTTCTGAGATGATGCTCTGGTTAGCAGTGATACTCTTTCTTCTGTCACCTCAAATCATTTTGGGAAGTGGGTATTCCCTATTCACACAGCTTCACTGTGTCTAAGCGCCACACAGGTACGTGTTCCCTTAAGAAGACATCCCAACAAAAGGAAAGAGGAAAGTGTACAAAATGTACAAAATGTAAGCCCTTCACGAGTGATGTCTGCCATAGCCCATATGGAATATATTTCACCAAAATAGAATGTATATATTTTGTATAAACATACTCTGTATATATTCTAATTTTAAAGATTAAGTTGATTTTACTTAAATTTATCAGAAAATAAAATATACTGAAGGACTTAATTGCTGCATTACACTTTAAAGTTACCTCATTCTGTAGGTATAAACTAAAGAGGGCATTGTAAGACCTTAATAGATGCTTCCCCAAAGAAGATAAACAGATGGCAAATAAGCATGTGAAAAGATGCTCCACATCATACGTCATCAGGGAAATGCAAATTAAAACAACAATGGGGTACCACTACACACTTATTAGAATGGCCAAAGTCCAGGAACCACTGGATTACAACACCAAATGCTGGAGAACATGTGGAGCAACAGGAATTCTCATTCATTGCTGATAGAAATGCAAAATGGGGGGGACACAGCCACTTTGGAAAACAATTTGGTGGTTTCTTACAAAACTAAACATATTCTTAGTATATGATCCAGCAATCACACTCCTTGACATCTATTCAAGGGAGTTGAAAATTCAGGTTTACACACAAAAAAACCTGTCCATAAATGTTTAGAGCAGGTTTATTCATAATTGCCAGAACTTAGAAGCAAACAAGATGTCCTTCAGTAGGTGAGACAACTGTCAAGCCATAAAGAGACATGGGGGAAACTTCAATGCCTATTTACTAAGTGATAGAAGCCAATTTGAAAAGGCTACATATTGTGTGATTCCAAATATACGGCATTTTGAAAAAGGCAAACCTGTGGAGACAGTAAAAGCATCAGTGGTTATCAAGGGTTGAGGAGAGGGGGAGATGAATAAGAAGAGCACATTGGATTTATAGGGTAGTGAAAATACTCTGTACTATACTATAATAGTGGTAAAGACTTCATGTCATTACATAACTTTTAAAATCACTTCATAAATTACTTTTAAAAATCATAGTTTGTGATTACAATGGGGTTGGTGTGGATCTAGAAATAATTTGAAAATTGACATCAAAATTGAGTATTCTCATCCATGAACATAGTATATCTGTCTATTTATTCGGGTTTTTAATATCTCTGAGCCATATTTTACAGTTTTCTGTATAGAGATTTTATGCATAGATCATTAAATTACTACTCAGTATGTTATAACTTTTGATGCTATATTAAAAATATTACCTTTCAATTCCAATATGACATGGAAGATAGCATCTAGTATGCATAATCAGCTAGAGCCTGATTTCAAAACCTAGTTCTTCCACTTACTAGTTTTATAACCTTAAATGAGCCTTTTAAATGATCTATTTCCTTACCCATAAAATAATGAAGAAATACATAATGGTAATAATCAGTTTTAATTTTGTTTATTATTTATTATTAACTCCCTTCTCTTTTGATTTTGATATCTCACCTTGTGAGTAATTCCAGAAGGCAGCATCCAAAAGACCGAATATTCATTTTCTCTTCTTTCTTGATTATTAGGACATGGACATAAGATCGATCCTAAAACAGGTACTTCCGACCAACCAGGATTTTAATTTGGAACTATTTTCTAAAAGTGCAGCAGGGAAGGGAGGATAGAGAATTAATTTTCGCCACCTGGACAATGGCATACAAATGAAATTTGCAGATGCAAAATGTCAACAAAGCAAGCAATTAACCTAGCACCCCCTGCTGGCAATACAGTGGCTGGAGCTGTGGGTCCTGGTGCTGTCTCCAAACATGCTTTATGTTAGAAATGTGGTCATGATCTGGCTGCCCATCCTTTGTTCTCCCTGTTTCATGAGCTTTGTTCTCCAAATTTTCCGCGGACTCTATGAGATATCCTAAATCCTTGCAATAAGTTCTTTTTCTGTTTAAATTAGCTATAGTCAACTCATGTTGCTTTCTGTTAAGAACCTTAACTAGTATTCTGCTTCACAGCATTCGTGTAAGAACTAAAAGAGGTAAGAACCTGGAACAATGCCTACTCCAGAGTACACAAACAGAACGTACAATACCATTTCTATGTTTTAAATAGTGTAATCCATTCTGAATTTTCTTTTTAACTCTCTTTTTAATGCCTAATTTAGATCATGGATAACATGCAGCTTCAAGATAATTTGTATTCTTAATGAATAATCAAATCTCTCCCAGTTCAGAATAATATTCTCTATAATCACCAATGGATAAACAGAGGATTTCTAAACTTATTAAATTGTCTGGACTTTTATGAAATTAAAATATCTTAAACTCCAAAAAGCTATAAATACACATTAATATCTGACGAAAGAGGGATACTTAATTCCTAAATTTGAGTCCCTTTCTCCAAAGGTGTTTTAGCCTGAAAGTTATCAGGGAGGAAATAGAAGAGTTATACAAGCAATATAGTATTGAGACACTTTCTGTGCAGTATTTATAAGAATTCTAGCCACTGAAATAATAGTTTCTCTCTAGCTTTGTGTCCCATTTTCTGCCAATAAAATTTACCATCCCTTTTGCTTTTACTTCAGCAGGATACTTGTTTGAAATCTTTATGGATTTTTCTATAATAGATCCCTAATTCTTATTCAGTGGCATTCTAAAGTATTTTTCTACAAAGAGAGACTTTGTTCAATTAATTTTGACTCTAAGACTTACTTTTGAATTCTTGTTTTATATGAACTCAATTTACTATTTCTCTGCTCTGTTTTCTATATGCTTTAAAACCTTCCAAAACACACAGTTATATCTTACACATTTCATTTGATAAAGGTATTGAACTAAGATCTTTGCATTATTAACTAGACCTCAGGAGAATATTTTTTACCCATTCTTTTTTATCCATGATGCCATGATTGATTTTATTACACATTCTTTCTTTTCTTAAGACTACCTTTTTCTACCTAGATTCTATTCTTCTCAGCACAAAATATAATTTGCTTCCAGAGTTCTGAGTCATTTCTATAGAAATGGGATCCCTAGATTATTAAGAAGTATTAACCAATACAGATATATTCACTGGTTTGACCACAGGAATAGCAGTCAGAAGAACTGGTTTAAATCCCAAATGCAAATTTTTTTTTGTTATGTAGTTTCAGGGAACTGAATTTAAACTCCAATCTCAGCTTCTTTCAGCTGTAAAATCAGGATACTGGGGGTAATATATACATACCCTACCTACTTCTAAGTAATACCTTGAGCATCAGATGGTGTGGTATATGTAAGAGCAATTTGCTAAACTAAATAGCACTTCAAATTGCTTCTAAGAAAGCACTCATCACAATGTCTGGTAATTATCTGTTAACTTGTCTGTCACCCCCTTCTAAATGGCTTCCTCCTTGAAGGAAGATGAATGAATGAAAATGTAAATTACAAGTTACAGAGCCAATAAGAATGTCATAGTACTTGAAATCTAAAAGATTTTTACCACTTGCTGTGCTTTCCCAATCTTGTTGCCTCTTGCTTAAATTTAGAAAGAATTTGTACAAATTCTGCTCTCACTGTCCTTTGCTCTTTTTCCCTTGCTGTTTTCTTAAATATAAAATGAGAAAGAGTTGAATGAGAGAGCATGGGATTATAAAAACTTTGCTGTCATAGACAAGAGAACAAATGTAAGTAATTAATAACTGAAAGAAAAAGCAAAGATTTAAACTTGCCTTATTTAATTAAAACTGTGATTTTTACAATAAACAGCTTTTATAAATATTAACTAATTTACCTCTGTAGAGTTTTATAGGACATATATATCAATGTGACAATCTTCAATACTACAATTAAAGACATTTGGACATAAAAGGGAATTATGTAATTTATAATGTCAGAGGGGGAGTCATTTCTGCATTTGTGGTTTTAAATCTGATATCTGCTTTCGTGCTTTGAAAATGTGCTTAAAACACTTATCCCTTAGCATGTAAAGAAAACATTGTTTGTTTGTTTGTTTGTTTGTTTGTTTGTTTTGAGGGATGTCAATGGACAAGTCATTGCCTAATTTATTTTCAGGTTAAATGGTGTTTTATTATAAGATCTGGTAGAAAAACTCTCATTGTAATGAATAAAGCTGGTAAATGTATAATTATCCTAATTTTTCCCTTTTGCTTTGGGGAGAAAAAGTCCTGGAAAGAGTTTCTGCCAATACCTGTGTTTTTGAATTGCATAAAGTATCAAGTTTCATTGTAAAATGATAACTTTGGCAAAAGTAAGTAACTGCTATATGTCCACAGAGACCTTAAGCTCAGAAGGAGCAGGTGTGAGTAAACAAGGAAATACAGTAATTATATGAAGATATAGCAAGTACATCATTTTTCTGACTTTCCATTTGTCAAATAGTCACTGAATATATTTTATACCAAGCATTGTGCTAGACAGTGTGGTTCAAAGACGAATATAGCTATTCTGAGAGCTCCTGGCCTTTACAGATGCAAAGTCTAATAAAGTTGAGAGTTAGGGTAAGACAGAGTCAAAATCGTGGATTGAAAGAGTTTTGATTTTGAACATCTGATCCCGTGTATATAAGCACCAAATCTTTCACTGGCTAGGCTTTTGATACTAGTCAAGTTAATTATTACAATAGAAAAGGAATTTGGCATAAAATATACATAACAGAATTAGAGTCATCAATATATTTGAAATCTAGTCCCACCATGATAAATTCTTTTTATTTATAGCAAGTATATTTAAAAGTAGAGCCCTTCAATCTTCATAAATATTGAATTCTGCTTCTTTTTTATAGATATTAGATTGGTAATCCAATATATCAGTCTATGTAAAATTGTCTTCAACTTTGTGTGTAAATTAGTCAGAATACAGTCATAGTGAGTATAGCATTCTCAAAGACTGAGTAGCAGAGTCAGATGGAGTCAATTCTAGCTCCCCCACTTTATATGCGTCCTTAGAAAAAGTAAATAACCTCTGGTCTCCATTCTATCATCTATAAGGCAAGTTTAACAATGCTATGTAATGCATGGGGTGGTTTGTTTTTATTGTTTGTTTGTTTTAATATTCAATAAGATGTTGCTATAAGTAAATCTTCCTAGGAGAGTGCCTAGCCCAGAGTGGATATTCAAGAAATATGCACTGCAATCTAATCACTACTGCTCATTTTAATATTATTATTCAATACACACAAGTGGACTGACAGACGCATCATCCAGCCTTGATCTTTTTCTCCTGCCACCTGACTGCAGGCATGTAAGTGAGGAGAGAAGTCAAATGATAACTCACAAAATACAGAATCCATGCACAGAAAATTGGGATGACTACATCAGGAAATGCTACCCTCATGTATGTCATTTATTAGAAATATCAACCAGTATCTTGCAAAAGAGCAAGAATCATATTTGTGAAATGTATTTATATTCTCCTAAACACTGACAGCTTTTATAATTTGATGATAATAATAATCAACATTTACACAATGTTACATTCCTGAGGCTATTAAGGAGTTAAAGAGCAAAACCTCAGGTTGCTTCAGTCAAGAACAGAATGTGGTGGAATGGCTCAGCAAGTAACATAATTTCATGTTCTTGTGCACTGAAGGGGAGTTAGTAGTTAGAATTAATCCTGTAACTTTTTCTAACCTTAGACAGTCAATATATTCATATAACTGTTCTTACTTTCACAACTCAAAGCAGAGATGGAGATAACTTGCAAATCAAAAGTGAACCAGAAGTAGGTTCAATGGTCCCTATCATTGGAGCATAACTGACTCCCTCAAGCAGCACCAAGGTCCATTTATGTGTAGTAGCCATGTAGAAATAGTAGTGCTTACATAGAAATGAACGTGAAGAAGGCTCTGTACTCAGAATCTGGCCAGTCACAAAAGTCATTATTTTTTCCAAGGAAGCACTCAGTTCTCCTACATGGTACTTCGGCGGGACATAAACAAAGATCTCTAAGGGAAAATAATGTGTTGTCAAGAAGTAGGTGGCAACAATGGAATCAGGGTAAAGGTGTTATTGAGATATAATCTGCATATAGCAAATTACACTATCTTAAAGGAAGTACTCAATGAATTTTTATATTTGTATATGCCAATTAGATCACTACTCAGTTGAAGATAGAAAGTATTTCTTTCATCCCAGAGGCTTTATTGCCCTCTTTTTTAGAAGTAGCTATCATTCTGATTTTTTATCAGAGATTAATTTTGCTGTCACCAAACTTCATAAAATTATATAAATATTACATAGGAATTTTAATTGATTATATATTTTCACATTAGATTTGTTGTTTACTTTTATCAATGTATTTGCTTATATTAGTGGTACAAATTTAGTTATTTTCCAGTAACCAAACTTTTCTACTGGAATTTTAAATAATATGAACAATATTTATTATTAAGCAATTGTGATCCAGGTAACAGCTGCAGGCAAGAATGTGCCATGTTCTTGTAGGTAGACTAGGCGAGCAGTGGCCATTACATAATGACGGCTTGCTCTTGAATAAAGTCTACATGTGTCTCATGTTACTTTTCAGTTCCCAGAGTCCTTTCATATGATTGTTTCATTTGGCACTTAATACAACCCTATAAAGTAAGAGGGCATGAGTAAGTTTCTGCATTTTGGGGGGATTATAAGTGGTTGGTTTCAGAGAAGTGAATTGAGAGATCTGGCACTCAAAATGCATCTTATTTCTCTCTACTATACGACGTTGCTTCTTCTGAGTTGTAATGATTATGATAATGCTATCTAAAGGTGGTGTATCATAAGCATTGCACACAAAAAGCCTGTGATTTAGCTAAAGATTGCACCTTGGCACATTTATAGTTTTTCTCTCTCTTCCCCCACCCCTGTCCTTAAAGCGATTTTATGGATGAGTAGAGCAAAGGAATAAGCTGTTTTTCCTAGAAGAAAAAGAAATAATCTTGTATTAAACTTGTATTAAAAAGAGGGAAAAGGAAGGAAGATGAGATGCAAAATTTGAGCATCTGATCTCACTTAACAACTACAGAGTGTGGTAAGTCCATTATCCAAGAGTCACCCTGATTCCTGATGATCGCCTCAGGATGAGGGATCAGGGTACCAAGTCACTGCATCCTTTACCACTCTTGCAGGATTTTCTCATAGTTCAGAGACTTAGGTTTAAAACACATGGATTGCACCCAACTCTTAGAGGTGGTTTATGTTCAGTCAATCTTAGTACAAGTGGGGAATAGACTATATTACATTTTAACATTTCTTCTAGCTCAGAGTTTTATGATTCTTTGGAGATTCATAATTTTCAGTGTCTATGACGTTCCTTGGTATTAAGCTGGGTTTTTCTAATTTACTGCACCACACTAAATGGTGCCCTAGTGGTCTGAAAAATGAATATGTGCACCCAACCCTAAATACTGTATTTAGTACACTTGCCACTATTCCCCTCTTCTTTGCATAATTTCATCCAGAATTATCTCCTGTAAGGAGGAAAAAAAAATCCTTGTCACAAAGCAGTATCAACTGAATCCTGTGTTCACTATATACTGGCCGTAGAAGGCCAGTTTCCTCACTTAAAAAGAAAGAGAGGAAAATTATATATATCTCCCAAGGAGCTAAATGAATTAACGTTGTAAATAAAACTTCTAACAAAATATCTGGAACATATCATAAGAATTTTCAAATACTAATATTTTATGAATATATATCTAATACGTATAGTGTATTATGTATACACTGTAATCGGTATGATTTATGTATTATCTCGAAGTCTGCCGAAGTTCAATTCTGAATTAACTTCCAAATTGGTATCCCTGTTCTCTGTCTTGTTCTCATTTTTCCTCACCTGGGTAATATAATAGCCTCCTAATTGGTTTTCTACTTCAATTTATGATCCACACTGCCAATGCAGTGTAAAAGTGCAATTACCCTATTTCAGTATCTTTGATCTCCACCCAGAAAGCCTACAATGTTAAATCAAACTTGCTTAGTATGACCAAAAAAGTCACCACAATCTTTCCCAACTTAAATTTTAAATTCAATATCTTGCAGCATCCTTTGTCATTGCTCACTCATGCCATCTTCTGCAATCATCTTTGACCATGTTGACTGTTAGACATTTTTTAATAGCTGTTTATAGTGCCTCTGGTACCATT
This sequence comes from Indri indri, assembly GCA_004363605.1. NCBI lineage: Eukaryota > Metazoa > Chordata > Mammalia > Primates > Indriidae > Indri > Indri indri. The sequence goes on along the minus strand of RJWJ010019620.1, from coordinate 19,040 downwards.
ATTTCCTGTCTATGAGATGTTTCACCCACTTTTCTACATCATAAACTCTGAGTCATTCTTCAAGTTTAGATAAAATATTATCTTCTTAAAACTCTTAGGCAGACATTTTCATCCAGGTTTTCATGGAGTGCTATCAATTCTGCTGGTATAATATCTATCTAATTATATAACAATTAGTTGTTTATTGTTAACAACAGCTCTTGACAGTTGTGAGAACAGATGTCATCTCCATCAAAAAATAGCATCAGGATCTATCCTATGTCAAAGATGTCAGTCCCTCCTCTGTGCACACATAGCACGTTATAACATTTAACAAACTTCACTCTTGGTTTACTTCTCTCTTATTCCTCCTCCTATTTGCAGTCTGTGAACTCCAAGATACTGCATTTATTAATTTATTTATTTATACATTCATCAATGAGCCCAGGGCTTGACATAGAGAAATTGCACCATTAATGTTTAATATTTTTAACTTTTATCTATGGGAAAACTAATATTTAGGAAATCCCTCATATGAGATTGTGTATAACAAAGTGAGCTAGTTGGAGCATCTTATTTAGTTGGTTTAGTGTAAAAAAGAAAGAAGGAGAAAATAACTTCTCCTAAACTCTGCACTATAGGGAGCCAAACAAGCTACCCAGGAATTTGTAATTTACTTATTTATCACTCACTCTCTTACATTTTTAACATGTGCTTGTCAGTCATGCATGCAAATTTGTCTATGTATTTGCAAATATTGTCCTTACTATTCGAAATTTGACAAGACATATTCAGCTGGACTGACATGGTTACTGTTTTGTGCCTTTGTCATTCTAAGCTTATTGCCATCCTCTGTCAGGCATTTTGAATGGCATAGGAGACGGAGTCAGTAATTGATACCTCTGCCTTTATTTTTACATTTAGACTTTGCAAATTCTTGAATGGTGCCTGCCTTATTATCTGTGTCATTCCGTACATTACCCATGTTCCAAACACTGCATTTTTTTGTTGCTGTCTCAGACACTTGTTAATATTGCCACTTAAAGACAATGAGATGTAATACTAAAATACTCATTGTATTATTTCCATTTGTACCATGTGTAGAACTGAAATTCCAATAGATTATCTATACTAGACACTCTCCACTAGCTAATGGAGATCCAGAGTGTGGCCAACATAAATAGAAATAGTGACACTAGAACACTAGTCTGGAATTCTCACTCGCTAGATACATCATGAGGGCAGCTCAAAATAGCATACATCTCATATCCAGGACAGTAAGGAAACAGTTATTGTTACTCAAAAATAGTTTAAGCCTTTTTTTCCTTCTTTTCTTCCTCCATTCTTTATTTCCTCCTTCCTTCCATTCTTTTGTCTATTTTATTTCATTCTATTTTATTTTTGTCCTTTTTTTGTTGTATTATTTTATTTATATATCATAGTTGCACATATTTTGGGGTACATTTATCTTTTCTTTGTGTTGGGACCATTGCAATTCTTCTCTTCTAGCTATTTTGAAATATGCAATAAATTATCATTATAATTTTCCTCTTATACTATCGAATACTAGAACTTATTCCCTCTATCTCACTGTATTTTTGTACCCTTTAGCCAACTTTTTATATCCCCCATCCCTGCTTCTTTAATTTCTGTATCAAGCATTTAATAATTTATTTGTGAAAAATATTATACTATGACCTGTAGGAAGTACTGATTTAGATAAGATTAAACAACAAAATTAACAGACAAAAAAGCTTTGTTCTTTAAAAATAGCTATCTACTACACAGGCATATGAGGATATGTGGGTAGTGGGTCGTTTCCTTGGGAAGATGAGGAAGGAAGAACACAAAAATATATCTATAATAATAATTATAAGTAATGGTTAACCAAGCCCTAATATTCAGCAAGAAAAGTTCTAAGCACTGTACATGTGTTATAAATTTAATACTCACAGTGGAAATATTTTATTAGAACCATAAAAAGAGAGACAAACTAGGCTAGTAAGGTCTTAAAGGAAAATTATATTTATTTAAGGATAATATAAAAGATGTAACATTTGAATTTGGTATTAATGGGTGGATAATTTTGCGCTAGTAGAGAAGGTGTAGGTAAGGAACTGGTTCCCAAACAAGAGGTTACATGCTTGCTGCTTGGAAACTATTTTATATAAATTCATAGACTTCTGAATCAGAATTGTAGTTGATTCATTATGAAGAGCTTGGAGAGAAGCCAAGGAATTTTCATTTTCACAAATGACATCACTAAAGTGGATAATCTACATGGCAGTGATGCTTGCCATCCCCTGGATTATGACATAACCTGAGAAAAGGCTCAACGTAGCCTGGAACCCTAAGTGGGTGGAACTAAAGGCAATAGGTGCATAGAAAGAAAAAATGGCTGATAAATCTTGAAAGGTAAGTAGTTGCCAGGGAATGAGACTCTTGAACTTAAGGCTAACACTTCCAGTATTTAGCACATTTTTGAGAACCAAATTACTATTCGGGGCTTTAGGGATCCAGCAGCAATCAAGGTAGATACATCTTCTGGAGCTTACCTGCCAATGAAGGCAGACAGACAACGAGCAGATACAAACATAAGCAAGATTACCTCAGACATCGCATGCTATGAGGAAAGGTTGACTCAGGGAGGGGATAGCAGGACAGTAATATTTAGAGAAAACTTAACAACAAGAGGGAGCCACCCATAAGAAGATGGAGAAAAGAGCATTCCAGGGAAAGGAATAGCAAATGCAAAGGTTCTGAAACACAAACCTCCTGGACATGTTTGCAGAACAGAAGGTATCAAATCAATTGGTAATGGGCCAGTATGAAATGCTCTCATGTGGAAGGGGGGCTGATATTACTGTTATCTAGCAATATTACTTTCTGGGCAATATAAAAATTGAGCGTAGAGCGTAGAGAAGATACTGAAAAAGCCCAGCTAAAATTTACTTGTAGTAGCCAAGAGGTAATAAAGTCCTTCCCCGAGCAAATGATCCTCAGAATGGCCAAGAGATGGACATGAATTTTGAGAGATAGTTTGGAGATGACACTATCAGATTTGGCAGCTGCTTAAACGTGAGCTACCAAGGTCAAGAGAAAGGTCAAAACTGAATTTAAACATTTAAGCTGTGTGAAGTTACTTGACGGCATTGTTGTATGCAAAAATAAGGATGTTTGAAAAGCAAGTCCTTACAAATTTTCTTCTGATCACACTAACTTCGATCATCTGTGAGAAGCAGAAGGATGCCTTTTATGTTTTATATAGGATATTTAAAACTAGCTTTAGTTCAGAGGTGTTTGATATGTATGCATTACCAGAAAAAGCATCATTCAATTTGTATCTGGATCTCAACATACATTAGGCTTTAATTTTTCATTTGATCTGAAGAGAGTACTGAATTGGAAGGATTAAAACCCTATGTTCTTAATGTGGTTCAAGCCCTAAGTGTGCAATCTTGAGTGAGTCATGTTTCAGATATTCAGTTTTCTTATTTAAAAGGAGAGCATGAACAAGAAATTTCATTTTATTCCAGCTCTAAACATTTATGATTTTATCATTGTTTTGCTAATTTAGTTAACCTATGGGAAAAAAATTTTGCACGCACTCTTCATTTAAGTATAAATGCATTAATAATTGCATTTTCTAAAACACGTATTTATTCTCTATCCTTAGTGATTAAATACTCTCAGCAGTGTCCAAAGATGCAGCAGTAAAAATTATAATTAATGACTTGAACAGATACATTCATGTGGTTATTCATAGCCATTTTGTATATTTTTAAAATATTTTGATTAGTATATAATAAACATTCATCATGGGCAATCAGCAGTAAAGTTAAGATGTATAATCAGGATCGTGTTTTAATGAAATGCTTCACACAGGCTGCTCACGTCATTCTTCATATATTTAAGCCAATACTAATTTATTGTGGCTATAGTGTTTTTGCAGGTATCATTATTTTGAGGTAGCACTATTTTAAATATTGATAAATTCTTATGAATTTTTTGTAATAAACTGTTACATAATGGTTAAAATCAAGACAGGATATCAAAAATAATTTTATTTGCTTCTAAATTATAAGACTTCAGTTAGGAAAAAGTGGATTATGCTGACACAAGCAAAGAACAACTTTTGTAAATTAAAGTTGAGGCTAATTCTAAACTCTCCCAAGTACCTTGGGCAAACCATTTACGTGAGAGCAGTTCATTCTCCTTAAAGGTAAAATAAGGATAATTGTACCTGTGCCCTACCAACTGCACAGTAAAATTAAGAGGATTAGTGATTCAGTCTAGTGCTTTGAGGTCCTCAGAGAATGGCACTGGTAAACAAAAAGTGCCATCATTTAATTGGGGCCTGTGGCATATATCCTAACCTCTCTTACCTTTGCCTCCTCGTCTGTAAAATGGGGAGACTAATAACCCCCTGCCTTACCTAATTAATCTCCATGTGGATTAATTAGCAAATGGTGACTTTACACAGCCTGATGTGGGGAAAACCACATTACTTACTGATTCACAATAGATTAGTTTCCTGCATAAACGCTCAGTCTCATTTTGTAAAGTAGATATGCACTGACAGTTTATAACTATGTTACTTAGAATTCAGCAATTGAATCTATGTATTGCACAAGATTCCTGAAAACATGTCTCTTACTTTATTCTGTGAGAAAGAAGCATTCTTTCTTTATCTTCAATCTATCTTTCAACAACCAAACTGCAAGTTAAACACTATTTCTCTGCACTTTATGTTGTTAGAACTATTTAAATTTGTTTCTGCTTGTTTCTCCAATTCATGAAGTGCTTGACTAAAGTATATTTTCTAAAATATACATTCATGTTTATAGTTATGAATATAAACTAGAGTAATAACAATAATAGAAATAATAAATACGTGAAAGTTGTATGTATTTATCACAAATTGTTATTACATAAACATTATGTTTTAATTTCAATTATGAAACTTACATATCAGACAAGAGTATGTAACAGGCCAGGCACAGTGGCTCATGCCTGTAATTCTAGCACTCTGGGAGTCCGAGGCTGGAGGATTGCTTGAGGTCAGGAGTTCAAGACCAGCCTGAGAAAGAACGAGACCCCGTCTCTATTAAAATACCAAAAATTAGCCAGGTGTGGTGGTGCACGCCTGTAGTCCTAGCTACTCGTGAGGCTGAGGCAGGAGGATCGATTGAGCCCAGGAGTTTGAGGTTACTGTGAGCTAAGCTGACGCCATGGCACTGTAGCCTGGGCAACAAAGGGAGACTCTGTCTCAAAAAATAAAATAAAATAAAGTAAAAAAATAAACAAATCTACTTTTTAAAAAACTACACAACAAAACGTCACTCATGTACTAACTACCCAGATATAGTAGATGTTTACATTTTCCTGTGGTAATAGAATATTTTTCTGTTTCTCCTCTCAAACATATTACTTTTAAATGAAAACTTCATTCACACATTAAAATGACAAAAGTAAAATTTTCCTCCTTTTTCTCCAAATTTTATTTAATATAACTACATGTATGCATCTTTGAAAAGGTAATTTCTAAGTAACACTATTATTTAGTATTTATTTATTTCTCTGTTTTCTTGAGATTACAAACCTACAGGAATGTGAATTTATATTAAAATGACTAGTACCATCTCCAGGAAAAAAAAGGTCTTATAATTAATCTTACTACTCACATTTTTTTTTTTTTTGCCTATAAATAAAATAGCCCATATTTATTTTCTTTCAAAACAGTGTTGAATGCAAAGAGTGCAATGTGCACCATCCGAGAGATGGACATGCTTGAAACTCGGACTCGGGGGGAGGGGGGTAAGGGCAACATACATAACCTAAACATCTGTACCCCCATAATACGCTGAAATAAAAAAAAAATAGTGTTGAATGTATACAAATTAGTTAACTTTCAAGAGTGGATAAGATGTTATGAAACTTGTTTTGACTTAAGCATGAAACTGCTGTTTTGTTTTGTTTTTTTAAACTTATAGGGATAGATTTACCTAGGATGAAATTTGGTTCTGCAGGTATCCTGTTGTGTTTCTACAGTCACAATTAAACAATTCCACATCAGCCTAATTACATTACATTGGCTACGCAGACAAACTTTTTTGTTTTCTGTTTTTTCAGAGTCAAACTGGCTCAGTAATGAGACAAACTCCCTAGGCAGGGAGGCCTTAATGCTGAATATGTTCTTCAGCTACTCTTAAGATAGTTTTCAGCTGATGCTAAACAAATGTTTACCTAGAGTAAAGAAAAATAGCTCCAGTTTTCAATTTGCTGTACATTCCATGGTGCTCATCAAGAGAACTTATCTTGAATTCAGTTAGGGTATTAAACAGATTCAGAACCAGGTACAGAATAGTCCCTAAGATATCAAAAAGTACATAAGTACATACGCTTTTTAATTTTATATTTGTCAAGTGAATAACTTGAAAAATCTTAAACAAAAAAAGAAGAAATCTATTTCTTGCCTGTGTCTACTTAATATTCAACAAACAATTGTTAAATCAAATATTTTATTCAATTTTAAGGTCGTTTTTTGGTTCTAAGAATGAGCCAATCTTTTAAGCCGTGGATACTTTCAGGTAGGTTAAGAATTTCTTACAATGTCAGGATATTAATCTATCTGGATACAAGAAGCAGAAAACAATTCTGGTTAACTTAGTCAAAGTGTGTGGGTGTGTGTTCATGCCTGTGTTAGGCAGGGACCAAATCTGCAGGTGGCAGATACAGGCCAGGAGGGTGGTTCTTAGGGGCGGAGAAGCCAGGGAAGGGACAACAGGAAAATGCAGCTAACAACACCAAGACGTCTTGAGGCATACATGCCTGTGGAGCTGCAACTTTGTTATAAGAAAACCTGTCAGTCATGTACATCAATCAACAGATAACCTCCCACAACTGTAAGCCCGCCCCCAGACCAGGCCAATAAAAGAAAACTACCTGGGAGCCCTCAACATCTTTCTCCACTCATGGAGACTGACCCATTCCTCTCTAGAACGTATTATCACTTTGTATAGCTCCCTTCTTTTCTGCAATAAAATCCGTTTGTGTGGAATTGCTTCCTGTCTGTGGTCACTCCATTGCATGTGCCCTGCTTGTGAATTTTCCAAGCAAGGGGCCAAAGAACCACAACAGTCTGCCAAGAGGCCAGGACTGACACCTGCGCATACACCTGGGGGTGGGGGATAATAACATGTAAGGAACTGTTGAATAATGAAAACTCACAAAGAAAGAAGTAAGAATTATCCAAGGAGCTTCCCCTCCAAAGTATCTTAATAACATGGCTTATCTCCCAGTTTACCCATTCTCTGGGATTCTCAGTTCAAAATTTCAAATATCTATTAAACAATCTGATGAGATTATTTTGGGCAGTTAACCAGCCCTGATTTCACCAGATCTGGATGGACTATTAGAAAAAGTTTTGCAGGCACCTAAAAAAGGTATTTTGTAGTTACAGAACAAAACCTTTAAATTTGGGATGGGAGGGCTATTACCAATGTGTAAAAAAAGATTTCAAATGTTTACTCAATACATACTTGCCCATATGAGGGGATTTATTTTTTTGTTGTTCTTTCCTAAACAAGAGGTTAGCTTTCTGCCAAAGTTCGTTTGAAATGTTCAGTTAAGATCTGCAGAGATCCAGCTCTCTGTTAAACAGCCAAAGTGAATTGGTCCTCAGAATATCAGATCCAGTTATTTTGATTTTGTCAATCAACTACAAAATTAGATCAATTGTGCACAACTGTATCAAAAGCTCACAACTGAAAATAAACTACACTTGGGTTTATATTAGTATGAGGCTATATTTAGATATAGCAGCAGTGTTCTATTTTCTTACTAATATGGACTCTTGAATACCATATTTTTATTGGTAAGTGCAGATCCTGTCTTCAAAATAGCGTTTCTCTTCTTTATTTCCAAAAGCATATTTTCATTAAAAGTGTATACATGAGAATCAGAGTGACCCTCCTTCTGGTAAAGCTATGTTCCAATTAATCCCTCTTCTGTTTGCTTCTGGATTCCTGTTGCACCTACTGTTTATTACATCTGAAATAGGAGTTGTCCTGTAATGATCTTTAAAACCTCGCAGCATTTCTCCTGCAGGTTTGAAACTGTGGTTTCTGCTGGAATTTTTATTCTGTGTATCTAATGCCATCTTCCATCCAACTTCCAGAAGTCCTCATAATTTCTTGTAGTGGACTTTTTGGTTTTCTAGTGTTATTAATCTTTCTCTCTCTCTCTCTCTCTCTCTCTCTCTCTCTGTTTGTGTGCGTGTATGTGTGTGTGTGTATCTGTGTGTGTGTCTTTGTCTCTCTCTCTTTTTTACTCATATATACACACACTTCACACTTAAGAATTTCCTCCTGGGATTTGGAATGGTTGGAAGCAACAGGGTACATTGGCTTTGCCCGTACTTAAGTTTGGCCAGTTTATCAGTTATCTATTACCACAAAGATGTTGCGTAACAGACAGCCACATATTCCATTGCCATATGGCAATAGATGTTCCTTTCTGTATGTGAGTCTATGGGTCATATGGCTTGTTTTGCTGATACGAGTCTGGCTTGACTGATCTCAGCTGTGCTTGCTCATGTGTCTTTGGTAAACTAGTGGGTCAGCTGAGTGCTGCCTAGTCTAGAATGGCCTTAACTGCATCACTCCACTCTCCTCTATATTTATCCATCACATTATTCTAAGAGACTAACCCAGACATACTCTCCCAGAGATCACATGGAGGGAAGAGAGATGAAAATGTCCAAGCACTATTTCTTTTTTTTTTAATTTTTAATTTTTTTTTATTTCAGCATTTTATGGGGTTACAAATGTTTAGGTTACATATATTGCCTTTGCCCCGCCTGAGTCAGAACTTCAAGCGTGTCCATCCCCCAGACGGTGCGCACCGCACCCTATTTCAAACCTCTGTTTGAGTCAGGTTTGTGACTTTCACATTTACCTTGCATTTACCAGCAATAACACAAGGAAAGTATTCAGGGATCTTTGAAAAACAGACATAATCAGATAATCAGTCTAAGCAAACATAATAAGCAAGAAAGAAGCTGTTACCATATGTGCAAAAAAATATAAACTTGGGCACCTAATACATTAAAAAATGTACCTGTTTGCTTCAGGTTCCATTCTTATGAGTATATATTTTCATAAATAAAGCCTAAGAAAATATGTAAACGGTACAAAGAGTTGGAAAAACTCATCTAAACATTGACTTTTTTCATTAAATGAGGAAAACAATATCTAAAATAGTGGCTTGATTATTTTTTGATTAAATAAATTATAGCATACACATTGTGAAAGACCCTGAAAAACTAAAAATTTTCCAAGGTGACCCTTGCAAGACCTTACTACCCAGCTACTTTTTTCTATTCCTCTTAAACCCAAAATGACTAACCAACAGCTGGTACACTGTGACCGCAGTCTTCCTGTCCTGACATCCTCTTCCATGATTAATGCAACTTTGCCTGACCTTAGCCAATCTGCCCTATAAAATTGTTAAGCTCCTCACTTCCTCCGAAAACTTGTCTTGCTGCTGTTATCAAATTGACACATTTTAATAAAGGTGTGCACTAATGTTCTCAGTTGATTTTTCTCCCTCCAAACCATACAATGGAAGAGCATATATTTATTTTAAATGCTATTATAGAAGATAATAGAATCAAGAATGTTTCGCAAGACATTACATGAGACGCAATGATTACATATGGACAAAGCATATACAAAGTAAAATATAAAAGCACGATCTCATTTTAAAATTGGTAAATGAATGTTTAAATATGTAAAAATATGTATTTACACACGTGTATACATATGTGATAGCTTATAGGACCACACATCAAAAAAGTAACAATGATTATCTTTAGTCGATAACAGGTGATTTTTTTCATTTTGCTGTTGTGGAATTTCTAAGTTTCTCATGAATTTTGGTGTGTGCATTATGAAAGACCCCGAAGGACTTTTCCAATGCTTTTGCAATTCATCACACACATATATATGGAGATATATATTCTGAATGCTAAAATATTGCCTTAATTTTAGAAATTTACTTTAGTCTATCAAGTTTTTGATCATGTATTGACTTCGATGCTTAAGTAGATGTTTAAAACATAATTTTTAAATAAGTAAATGAAAATATTAAAAATCAAACATGAAAATAAATATTCTGAAATATTTAAAAGTATTGTATCATAACAATTAATTATGCAACTTTATGCCTGTAAGTTTAAGAAACAATAATGCCTTTTGTCATAATATGGATAAGACACAAATATTTGTTGAATGATATCAATTCACATTTGATATCTAACGTGTTTTATTTTATTTTAGACTTAAGACAGAATATTAAAACATTTTATTCTCTTATTCAACTAGTGGAAAAAATATTGTTTTTGTATTTCTTCAAAAAATCAGTCAGCATTGTTTATAATTTTATAAATAAAAACTATATTCAAAATTATGAACTGAGCCATATAATAAGCAGTGATATCCCCCAAATTAATCAGTTTTTATATATAATCTATTATAAACTGATGCATATCTGATCAAATGTAGAATGATGCATTAATAAGATTTCTAAAACCAAAAATCAATTGGCAATATGATGCAAAGCCGCACTTCTTCAAAGCTTCTAGAACCCAAATGAATATAAAGACAAAAAAGCAAAATCTTTAATTTCACACATAAAAGGTATAACATATAAGGCACATTGTTAAATTAATAGAATAAAAAATTTAACTGTAAGTACACACAGATTTCCTAGTTAGGAAATGGTATAAGAGTGGTAATTTGGAATAGATGATAGAAGATATAAATTTAATTCTGGCAGTAGAACATGACTTTGAAATGCTCAGCAGGGCATGAGTGCAATATGATCCAGTCACTCCAAATCAGTAGCATTTCTAGCAAAGCACAGTATTGCAATGCACAGGAGGAGGAGCAAAGAACAAATCCCTGGGCAAAGTATACATGATTCCATGTAGCAACACTGTCCGATAGAATTTTCTTAATCTATACAGATATTCTGTATCTGCACTGTCCAATACAGTGGACACGAGTCACATATGGGTACTGAAATCTTGAATTGTGGCTTCTATGACCGAGAAGCAGAGTTTGTAATTTTTTAAAATTAATTTAACATTTTTAATTGTCATATGTGGTTAGTAATGTTCAGATAACGCAGCTCTAAAATTACCCTTTAATCAATTGTGTTAGAATCTATACTTCCAACTCAGTCTATTTTTTTGACTTGGGGGCAAATGTGGTTAACAAGTAAACAAATTAGTCAATGTAATGAGTTTTTGGTGTCGCTCTATTGTTTATTCATGCTATTCATGTAAGAAAGTGTCAGCTACCTTTTTAAAATGCGTTAGAAGTTAAAGTCACTCCAAATGCCGCAGCACAACTGGGGAACTCAAGCAACTGGATAAATACTAACCTGGGCTTGGCTGGATCAAAATATCAGAGCCAGAGAATGATGACTTACTACCCAATACTCATTGTCTGGATACATTGTTGATGAAGTCTAAGAATCTTTTAAATATGTTTCTGATAATAACAATATTTGAATATTGTATCTTAAACTGTTCAAGTTTGAATAGATAAATTATGCTAGTCTTGTTCAATGTTAAATTATCATTGAATAGCACTTGGCTTCAGTCTAATTTGGCTTCAGAGCTCTGCCCCGAGTGAGAAATGTTTATTTATTTGATAGCACACAGTGCAGCTCAGGGTGGAAGTGATATGAAGCCAGAAACAAAGTGGACTAACTTGATTGTTGTGTTTGGATGTACAAATTAAAATGTATTTCAAATGTTTTCCAAACAAGCAGTCTCCATATGCTCAGTGGCCTTGCTCATCTTGCAGGAGAAGATAAAGAGTAGGAAGTTTGAGACAGGTCTTTCTCCCTCACATAAGCTTGAAATGTCTTGACCTTTAATGGTTGGCCCAAAAGGAAGAAATAATTAAATCGTGCTAATTGTTTGGTGGACTCTATTTCCCTCGATATTTAAGTTTCCTCAGCAAGCTATTTCACTCACTCTCTGAAGACAATTTCAAATGACAATAAAGTCAAAACCTTTGGTAAATTGCTTAAAAACCTCTTTAGGTGTATTGCATAAAGTAAAGTGCATCGACTGTATTTATGAGTTTCTATTAAACTGTGAAATACTTTGATTGTAACTCTACTTCGATAGTTATGATGTGACCCTTCCATATTCATTCTTTAATTGCAAGGTGAAAACAGAAACTCCAAAGAATCATGACTTAGAGATTGAACAGTATCACATGATTAATACTTTCCTTTCTAGTACTAATCACCTCCAAACCTCAGAAAGGCACGTCCCTCTGTTTTATTTCCTGTCCTTCCCATTATTTCTTTGATATTTTATTTTGTTGTTGTAATGGTTAATTTTAGGTGTCAACTTGACTAGATTAAGGAATACCTAGAGAACTGGTAAATCATGATTTCTGGGTGTGTTTGTGAGGGTGTTCTAGAGAATATTGGGTGTGAGTCCGTGGAATAAGTGGGGAAGACCAGCACTCAACATTAGTGGGCACCATCCTATTGGCTGGGGGACCAGATAGAACAAAAGGTAGAGGAAAGAATTTTTTTTTCTTACTCTCCTGAAGCTGGGGCATTCTTCTCCTCCACTTGAACATCAGAACTTCAGGCTCTCCAGCCTCTAGACTCCAGGACTTAACACCAGCAGCCCCCAGATTCTCAGGCCTTTGGCCTCAAACTAGAAGTTGCCCCACTGGCTTCCCTGGCCCTGAGGTTTTCAGACTTGGACTAAATCAAGCTACTGGCATCCCAGGGTCTCCAGCTTGCAGATGACCTATGGTGGGACTTTTCAGCCTCCCTAATTGTGTGAACCAATTCCCCTAATAAATGTCCTCTCATATATCTGTGTGTATACACACACACACACACACACACACACACACACACACATACACACATACACACACACACAGCCCATTGGTTCTGTCTCTCTGGCAAACCCTGACTAATACAGTTATTGTTCTAAGCTCAGATTTTGTTTACTATTGTTATCATACTATTTTTATATTACTCTCTAAAGGGCAGCTTTTGGCCAAATCTCATCAGCTCTGACTTGACATCTTTAGTCTTAAAAAAAAAATTGAAACAAAGAAAATCAAGGCAAATATTACAATTTAATGATAAATGAGAATGTAATTTACATACATATGTGATATAACTTATCATATGCCAAATGTAGAAATTAAAAAGACTAAGAGCCTAATGAAATTATTGATGCCTTAAATGAATTTAATAGTTCATTTTTTAACAAAAATAAAAAAATTACCCCTTGCTATAATTGGTACCAGTCGTATAGCTTTTGTAGTATGTTTCTGGGGTTAAGTTTTAAAAATTTGGTTGAAGATGCTGAATTATGTTAGTGTTAGATGAAGTCAATAGTTTTAAAAATGTGTTTTTCATTATAGGTTATACATCAATACAATGAGCCTTAGATGCAAACATGATGTACACCAAAAAAACCCCACAAAAATCATAAAAATGCCCATGAGATAAAATAACTATTTCGTTATAATTAATGATGGTCTTTGTAAAAACACAGCACTTGTAAATAGCCACTGCACTCACTGCAGCCTGGGCAACGTAGTGAGACCTTGTCTCTTAAAAAAAGAAAGAAAAAAAAAGCACTGATACTTACAGAACATTGAACATTGCAGCATTATTTGTAATAGCTAAAATAGTTAAATATGTATGTTATTATATGATCATATTCTGGACATTAATGTAGTTATTTAAAAAGAATTAGAAATATATCTTAATATGGAGAGATGACTATGATGAATTTTTAAATAATAAAATGGAGAGTCAAAATAATTATCACATTTTTAAGAAAAGCAATAAACCCCCATATATGTGTTTGGATAAGGATCATAAGAGATGCCATTAAACTATTATTAATAGAGAGGGCTGGGAAAGAGACACTTTATATTAAAAATACGTTTTCATTGTTTCATGATGTGCAATGAACATGAATTACTTCTACATCGGGAATTTAAAAATTTAAAAAGTGATGTGTCATGAACATAACTTTATTTCCACGGACTACAAGTTTCTTCACTGCCTACGTCAGACAGACAATGTGAAATCTCTGTCATTGAGAGTAGAAGGCTTGAGAACAAAGAAGGAAATTCAGCCAGCGTGGAAATCTCTGCTTTGTTCCCTTCTGCTTTTTTTTGTGATTTGACTCATGTTCAATGTAAGCCACTATCTCTCCTCTGGCTAACATGGCACCTACATAGACATCAGATCGTTTTCTTTTGTTTTAGCAAAACTTACACCTATATAATGCATTGTAAGAGCAATTTAGAAATATTTATTTTATTTTCAATTTATTATAGAAATGCTAATATGTTGTGTAGGGCGATAGAGTCAGAACTTTCAGAGTCAAATGGATCTCTGCTACTTGGCTCTAGACTGGGGAGGTTTTCCCATTTAAACAGTGAAGATGATGGTAATTCCTTCACCCAGATGCTATAAGGTAATATGAAAATACTTCACGCATTATATATAAGTGCTCAACCAAATATTAGCTCCGTTCTCTTAACAATCTTTTCAAAACTTACTTCATATCGAAATTTTATCTTCAGTCTAGGTTTAATCAGTCATAGCTATAACCAACAACCCAAAGAGAAAGTTCGTACTGCGGTTTATAATCAGGATATATAAACAAATTCTGCTCATCTTCTGTGCCAGAAACCTTGTCAAAGCTATTTTAAAATATTTTTCTATGATACTTCAAGGCTTTGCTTTAATAATTCAGCCTCTTTTTTTCAGGGGCAAGGTCCAGGAATCGGATCATTTAGCATGCAAATTAGCTTCTTTCTTTGCATTGGAATTTAGTTTCTTTAACTTTCCTTTTCCTGCCATTCAAGATAACACAGTTGTCTATGGCTTTATGTTCCAATAAGAAATAGGAAGGAAACCTCAGAAACATGCATATATACAATACCAAGTATGTTAGAATGTTCTCCGATGCATGCTTCTGAGAGGACAAAGGGCCGTGAACACCAGGCTGTGAACAGTTCAGAATTTGATTGTTTGCTCAAGCTGGTGTGGAACTTTAGAACTGAAGCTTTCCAAGGATTACCTGAACTGAGAAAAGAGTTTAAGCTGTCTAAACTTACACAAGATGACTCTGTACAAGAAATTTAATTTGATAATGTAAATGATAAATATAACTACAAAGAAATCTAGATAGTTTTATTGACTGATCCATCCCTTTTTATGTGAATAAACAAAATCTTAAAAACCTTCTCCTGAAAAATATAAGATCATAATATAGTCTATTGGTCTTCTGTGATATTTTTGACAATCAAAGGTAGTCTAGGTAGGCATCTTTCCAAAGGGACAGTCACTCTATTAAGTTTAGAAAGACAGCGTGTGGTGTCTTGACTAAAACCCTTTGCTTCTTGTTTCTCCAGACTGTACAGGCCACTAAACTTCTATGTATATTTTCAATACCACCTTAGTTATCTTCATTTCTATGACAGCCTACCCCATTCATGGTGTTTAAAATTCCTTAGCTTCCCTTTCTAACCATGACATTTCCCTCTCTGTGTCATCATCTTCTCCCTTGTAGACCCTAATCTGGGCATCTGTCTCACTTGGTTGATTTACCACTTCACACTGATTTTAAAATAGCATAGGTAGGCATTTGCTATGTTGCTGTTGTTGTTTAAAACGTTTTTCTCAAAAATAGAAAGTAGAATACATGCCAGAAAAGTAATCTTGATATTAAAGAAGGCAAAGTACAAAATGTTGGAATGGAAACACATCGTAACTTAGGTATTGCTGGGGGGGAAATGATGAATTTTATTGGTTCATGGTTTTTATTTCAGAGAAAAAATGTTCCATTGCATATCCAGATCTACTTAAAATATAGATTTTCAAAGGAGGTTCTATGTGCATGGATCTCTATTAGAACTTTGAAATTACACCCAGAAATAAGTACACCAGCTAAGCAGCTTCAGGTTCATGTTGAGCCCTTCGTTTCACAGTCTGAAGGCATATAAATAACATATTAAAATTGTTGTATATTGTTTAGAGCATGACCTAGATAGTAGATACAGTCTCTATTTAGTTTTCTATGAAATTTACACATTAATAATAAACTTTATAGAGCATTTTATTAAATACAAGAAAATTGCATTGGCAAATGTATTAAGTGCATTTATACATCAGATAAAATGCTAAACCCTTGAATACAGTGATATGATAAACACATTATTAATAGGAAATGGAACTGGGTAGCCACATAAATTAATCACAGATAGCTTACTTCAGGGGCTGACGTTCATATCTAGACTAATAAGATTTGTTTAAGAATTCCTTCGGTTAGATTGCTAAACAGTGATGAAACGGATTTCATGATCTCAGCACTGATCTGTGTGCTCTTATTATTCTCACCCAGTGCAATAAATAGCCCCTGTTTGGATGACAAGTTTAGTGAACATAAAGGCCAAAATAATGTATGTGTTCAGAATGCATTTAATATTGTCAAACAGCTTAAAGTGGTTTACTCTGAGAATAAACAACCCCCAAACAAAAGTTCTTAAATATCTATATAACCTTGACTTCAAATATCTTATTTTTGGAATACTATGAATATAATGTGGAAGACCAAATATTTAACATTTCATTTGTACATGGTAATTCAAACTGGATCCCCCAAACCTTTTATAAGTCAGTAAAGATTAAACAAGCAATTTAAATCAGAGCTACTACTGTGTTGTTCTCGAATGCTTATGTATGAATATTTCTATTATAGACATATCTGCCTAGGCCAACAGAAGCTAATACTAGGTAAAGTATTTTCTATTAAGACAATAAAAAATAGAATAACAAGTAACCTAAATGGTTCCAGACAAGGGCTTCTATTCATAAATTTTAAAATATACTTTAATCTGAAAAAAGGACCCTGAAAAGTACTGAATACATAATTTGTTTGTTCATCTATGGTACAGAAGCCAGATATGGGTTCCCTTATATTTGGAATAAAATTTGTATTCCCATTGCCACAATGAATGTTATTCTAGTAATTAGCCAATCATTAAGTCACTCAGCATTAATCTAATAACCAGTAATCCTGCAACTTTCTAGTCTCACAATCTCCTCCTCATACAAATCTGGGTAATTAATATTAATAACTCTACCATAACCCTGTTTCTCCACTTATAAACTGAAAACAGCTCAGCAATTTCCCTCTCTCTTCATCAAAAGCACATTTGTGTTATAAGATTTCACAGCAGCCTGCATTTGTACAACTGTTGAGTCTTTCAACCCTATGTCAAGCATTATTTCATTTGATCCTGCTTTTTAGGTAGGATAAAAGCATACATCTTACTTTGCCCAGAACAGATGTGGTTATATCTACTATTCTGGTATAATTATTAATATTGTCTCACTTGAACTTTAAAAAGTATCCTGATTTAGATGAAAACTGTAAAATCACACTACTGCTGGAATGAAAGCATATCTATGGAATAAAATGGGAGATATTATTCTCCCATTTTACAGTGATGAAATTTAAGACTCAAAGCTATTAAGTTAATTATCTTTAGTAACCCTTGAACTTAGTCAATGCTTTTTCTGCTATAGCTTTCTGCTCATGTTCACATAAACCTTTTACTGGGGGATATTAAGAGAAATAATATACCCACTATAGAGTATAAAGAAATAAAAGATTCTCGATCTTTGTTCCAGATTAATAATTTGGATATACACTCTAAAGACTGTGACATTTCTGACAATAGCATAAGCCTAATTAGTATCTGATACTGTGGAGCAAACACCTTGGCAACGAGAAAGGTTGTGCTTGTCTTTCATGGTAGTCAAAATTTAATTATTTTTACCTGAATTTAAAAAAAATTGCAACCTACATGATAGTCCTTTTAAATGGAATTTACCAGAGAAAAATGACCTACTCATCCTTAACATTGCTGCATGAATTTATCATGAAGTGTGTAACATAAATTATATAATCATAGAACTTCTGTGACACAAGGGACATAGAAACTTTAGAAATCATCTCTTCAAGTCCCTAATTTTACAAATGGGGAAATTATAAAGTCAATAAAGTCACATATGGGGCAGATGTGGTACAGCTCACACCTGTAATAGTAGCACTCTGGGAGGCCAAGGTGGGAGGATCACTTGAGATCAGGAGTTCGAGACCAGCCTCAGCAAGAAAGAGACCCCATCTCTACTAAAAATAGAAAGAAATTAGATGGACAACTTAAAAAATTAGAAAAAATTAGCTGGGTGTGGTGGCACGCGCCTGTAGTTCCCAGCTACTCAGGAGGCTGAGGCAGGAGGTTGCTTGAGCCCAGGAGTTTGAGGTTACTGTGAGCTAGGCTGATGCCACAGCACTGTAGCCCAGGCAATAGAGTGAGACTCTGTCTCAAAAAAAAAAGGAAAAAAAAGAAAAGAAAAGAAAAGAAAAAAGAAAAGAAAAGAAAAGAAAAAAGAAAAGAAAGTCACATACTACTATCTGAGACCAGGGCAATAGTATGGTACTACATACACAGCTTTTAAAATATGAGATGGTAAAGAGATGGGTTTCAACATTTGACAATTCCTTTCTTCCAAAACTAGTTCCATAAAAGGCTTTATGTAGAAAGGTCTTTGGGTTAAATAAGTTTACAGAATATTTCATACACATAACCCATAAGTAGACCAAGAGCTTCCTAGAGTTCTGCAGTTAAGAATCCCACTTTGTTTCATTTTAGTAAGCATATACAAAAGTCATTTGTCTACACATCACAATTTTGTTTATGTATACTTATTAAGAAAATCTATTAGGAACAGCTAATCTATAGAAATAGTTATGAATCTTTCAAATATGAAGACATCCCCTTTATTCAATAATCTCATGTAATTTTAGTGTGGGTTGATCAAGAAGTAAATAATGACTAAAAAGTGATTAACAATTTGGTAATGATAGTATTTTTGTATATATAAAAATAATTACAAATATTTACATAAGATTCTTT
>RJWJ010019619.1:15000-30017 GCA_004363605.1 Indri indri | reverse complement strand
TTCAAACCTTTGCCACTTATGTGAGCTGGTTCTTTTTCTATTTCTTATTCTGTGTATGTGATCTTTGCAATACTAATCCTTTGAAAGTTGCATGTGATCTTTGTTTTTGTAAATATATGTTAAATTTTAGGTGACTAGTTCATCCACAGTTTACTTTTGGGGGGAGGGTTAAACAATTGTTCTTGTAATTTATTGAATAATTCATCTTTCACATTGACTTTTAATGTCTCCATTTGCATAAATCGAATTTCTATATATGTGTGAGTCTGAATCATTGGTTTATTTGTTCATCCTTTTACCAGTGGTGAGTTACTAGAATTACATTACTATTATACTTATTCTTGTAAATTGTAGAACAGTCCCCCAATCCTGTCCCTCTTTTTAAAATTTGCTATGCCTATTCTTGGGCTTCATTTCTTCCATATATTATTTGATCAGGTTGAACTTTTTAAAAATAATCTTTTCTGATTTTGTTTGGAATTGCAATTAACTGTGGAAGAATTTTCATTTGACGTTAAGTCTCCCCATTCATAAAATGGTATATCTCTATATTTACCCAAATCTTATCTTCTATTTCCAAATTTTATAGTATCCACTGATGTTAGAATTAATCTTGGATATCTTATAGTTTTTGTTAATTTCTAAAATTATCTTGTTAAATTTATAGTTACAGTTTCTAATAATGTCTTATTGGCATAAAAATATAGACCTGATATGAAATAACTGAATTATTATATCTACTAGTATTTCTACAGATGTGCCTGGATTTTCTGGATAGACAATTCCTTGTCTGAAAGCATTGCCTTGTGTTTCTTCTTCAATTTCTTTCAATTGAATTCAATTTCTTCTTCAATTTTTTTCTTTTACTTATTTCACAGTTTAGAATATCTAATGCAATATTGAATAGAAGTATGATAGAAGACATCCTTGCCTTGTATAGGCATTTAAAGGAAACTATTGAATTCACTTTGAAGGTAATGTTTATGTAAGTTCATAGTAAATAACCTTTATTAATGAAAATGTATTTTTCTATTTCTAGTGTTATAAAATTTAAACGGTATTTAATGGCTTTTCCTTTATGTATTGAAATTGTCTAATTATTTGAATTTCTACTTTATCATTTAATGTGTTGCTTAAATGAGTGTTTTATGGTTTGGTGATTTTCTTAAAGGATATTTTCATTTATATTAATAAATAAGGTCAATTTTAATTATCTTTTCTCATATACTCTTTGTAGTTTTTGCTATAAAATTTATACCACCCATGTAAAATGATTTGGTAAGCACAGGATTTTTTCTTGTCTAGAAGAATTTTATAACATTGGGCTACGAATTATAATATATTCATAAAACATTTTTGGAGGTATCTATTTTTTGAGTAGGGGTAAAATTTTGCAGATGCAGATGTACAGAGGTAATATTTTATCTTAAGTAGTTTTGATAATTTATAATTTTTAAAAACTCCATCTAGATTTTCATTATTTTTTCTTATATAAATATGTGAGATTTTAAATTATTCTTTATAAAATTTGGTAGCATTCCACACTTTGACATGTAACATTTTCATTATAGTACAAATCCAGATGTTTTCTGGTTTTCATTAAAATTTCTCATGTGACCCACTACTGTTTATAACTAGGTTATTAAATAAAATTTGGGGGTTGACTCTCTTGTTACCGATCTCCACCTTAATTTTTTTGAGCTTAGAGAACTTGTTCTATGCAAAAATTACTCCAACATGTTATTTTTTTTTAATATGATTTCTTTTGTGGCCTAGTATGTGTTCAGTTTTCATTATACTTATACTGTGTGGTTAAAAAAATTCAAAATCTCTACATAACGAATGTGAGTGTTTTATATATATGCTTATGAATATAATATTTGTTTACTATGTTGTTAAAATAATTGATATTCTTACTCATATATTTTCTACTTAATCTATCAATAACAGAAATAGTTATATTAAAATCTATGAAGATAGATTTGTCAATTTTTTCCCAATAATTATGCTAATTAGAGCTCTGTATGTATTTGGAACTATGTTAAATAAAACAAAAATTTGGAAGTATTATATTTTTTCTTTTTTCTTATTAATGTTTAGGTAATTTATTTTTATATCATTGGAGTTTTATTTAGGTTGATTTAGACTATTGTAAAAAGCTTTCTTTGAAATACAAAGTTCAATCCATTTATATTTATTATATTTACTGATTTTTTTCTTTATTTCTATCTTATTACTTTTTATATTTATCATTATTTGCTTTTCTTTTTTTCCTCCATTTTCCTGACTTTTATTTTCTTGGACTGCTCAATTTTAATGTATTTCATATTTTGCTTTGGGGCTATAGGAATTAATTATTTTTTTTCTCTTCTTTTGATATCATTAAACTTTTAACCTATGCTATTTATAAAGTCTAAGAATACTAATTATTTCTTCCATTTTCACAAAAAAACACAATTTTTAAATCTCAAAACTGTTTACATTTTGAACCTACAGTATTCCTTAGTCAATGAAATACTAATTATTGTTATTATTTTCCACTGTCAGAAATTTAGATTAACCCAAATGCTTGTCATTTTTTCCCTCATCTTGCTTTACACATCTCATTCTTTTCTTCTTTTAATTTCCTTCTTTCTGATCTGCATCATAGTGTAGCTCTTTTGAGAATGACCTGTGTTATTATTCCCCTATCTTATTTCCTTTCTCTTCAAAAAATTTTAAGTTTTCTTAATTGAGAAATAAAAATTGTACACATTTCCAGGGTAGGGCATGACATCTTGATGTAGGCATACACTGTGGAATGTCTAAATCAAGCTCACTAACATATCCATCACCTCACATGCTTGCCTTTTTTTGTATGGTGAGAACATTTAAAACATACACTCTCAGAAATTTTCAAGTATATAATACATTGCTATAACTATAATCTCCTTGTTGTACAATATATCTCCTGAATTTATTCCTCTTCTCCAGCTGACCAACATCTCCCCAACCTCCCACTACTTCAGCTCCTTGTAACCACCGTTTTACTCTCCGCTTCTTTAAATTTACCCACATGTTAATCATTTTTTGCTCATCTTTGCTTTATACATGTCATTCTGTTTTAGATTCCATATATAAATGACATCATGTGATATGTGTCTTTCTGTATCTGGCTTATTTCACTTAGCATAACATCCTCCAAGTTAAGACATATTTTTACAAATGACAGGATTTCCTTCATTTCTAAGGCTGAATTATATTCCATTGTGTGTATATACCTCATTTTCTTTATCCATTTATATGGTAATGCTCATTTAGGTTGATTCTGTATCTTGGCTATTGTGAATAATGCTGCAATGAACACAGAAGGAAGTATACATAACTCTTGGACACACTAGTTTCATTTCCTTTGGATATAAACCCAGTAGTGAGATTACTGGATCACATAGCAGTTGCATTTTTAGTTTTTGAGGAAACTCCATACTATTTTCCATATGAGTGTACTAATTTATATTCCCTTCAATAGTGTACAAGGGTTTCCTTTTCTCCACATCCTCTCCAACACTTATTATCTCTTGTTTTTTTTTTTTTTTTTTTGATGATATCTCTCCTGACCAGTGTGAGGTCATATCTTATTGTGCATTCCCCTGATGATTAGTGATGTTAAATATTTTTCCTTTACCTATTGGCCATTTGTATGTTTTCTTTTGAGAAATGTCTTTTTATGACCCATTTTTGTTTGCGTTATTTGTTTTCTTGCCATTGAGTTGTTTGAGTTCTTTATGCATTTTGGATATTAACCCCTTATCAGATTGCATACTTTGCACATATACTCTCCTATTCCATAGGTTGTCTCTTCATTCTGTTGATTGTTTCCATTTTTGTGCAGAAACTTTTTAGCTTGATGCAATCTCGTTTGTCCATTTTTGCTTTTGTTGTAAAAGTGTTCTGTGGGTTATATCCAAAAATCTTTGCCATGTCCAATGTCAAGAAGCTTTTCCCCTATGTTTTCTTCCAGTGATTTTTTACAGTTTCAGGTCTTAAATTTAAACCTTTAATCCATTTTGAGTTGATTTTTGTATTTAAGGTAAGTGTCCAATCTAATTATTCTGCATGCAGATATCCAGTTTCCCTTGTACCATTTATTGAAGGGACTGTCCTTTCTCTACTGTGTGTTTTTGGCACCTTTATGAAGATAAGTTGAATTTTGACACCTGTATTTATTTCTGGGCTCCTTATTCTGTCCCATTAGTCTATGTGTTTGTTATAGTGCTAGTACCATACTATTTTGTTTACTATATCATTTTAATAGATTTTGAGATCAGGAATGTGATGCCTCCTGCATTACATTCTTTTTATTTAAGACTGCTTTGACTATTCAGAGTTTTATGTGGTTCCATATGAATGTTAGCATTGTACCTTCTATATTGTGAATAATGTCATTGGAATTTTGATAAGGATTGAATGGAATCTGCAGTACGTACATTTTAGTGGTAATAATATTTCCAGTCCATGAACACAGGATATCTTCCATTTCTTCCATCAATGTTTTATAGTTTTCAGTGCCCAGATCTTTTACCTCTTTGGTTAAATTTATTTCTAAGTATTTTTATGCTATTCTAGATGGGTTTGTTTTCTTGATTTGTTTTTTTGGAGAGTTTGTTTAGTGTACAGAAACAGTAATGATTTTTGTATACTGATTTTGTATCCTGCAGGTTTTTTTAAAATTTATTTTATTTTATTTTATTTTTTTGAGACAGAGTCTGGCTCTGTTGCCCTGGCTAGAGTGCCGTGGCATCAGCCTAGCTCACAGCAACCTCAAACTCCTGGGCTCAAGCGATCCTCCTGCCTCAGCCTGCCGAGTAGCTGGGACTACAGGCATGTGCCACCACGCCCGGCTAATTTTTTGCAGTTTTATTGAATTCGTTTATAGTTCTAACAGATTATGGGTAGAATTTTTCTCATAGAAGATTATGTTGTCTGCAAATGGAGACGAATCAACTTTTTCCTTTCTGATTTGGATGTCTTTTATTTCTTTTTCAATAATGAATTAGCTATATATTACATTGAAGCATGAAAAATACTTTCAGCACTTAAATAAAAATATTTTCCCTCATTAATTTTTGGCTTTTTATGTTGCTCTTAAAAAGTTATGTATAAGTCTAAGTGTCATTCTGTTATGTGTAATCCTACTTCTTATCTCTGGTTGTGTTTCAGACTGCCTCCCATCTTCTTAGTAATCTACTCTATAATATTTTAAATATTTTGCATAGGGCTTCCTGTGCATCCCACTTCTGAGAATTCATGCATTAATACTGTTGGGAAATTCTTTAAATATTATCACTCTCCTTATTCTTCTCTTTATTTTTGGAATGCTGCAAGTTATATACAGGCTACTCATTCTGGCTAGCCATTTTCTTAAACTCCCTTTAATAGTTCATCTCTTTTACTCTCTATGCTATATTCAAAATAATTTTTAAACTCTATCTTTCATTTTACTAATTCTCTGTTCAACTATGTCTAACCGAATAGCTAACTTTTTCACTACATTTTAATTTATTTTTTTATTTCTTGAAGTTCTATTTAGTTCCTGTTCAAACTATGCTTTATTTTATAATGTTATGTCCTATTTTTCTGTATTTTATTCTCCCTTTTATAAACTCGATCATTTTAAACATCCAAATTATATTAACAGGTCTAATTCTGCTATTTTCATTTGTACAGACTCCTAGAATTATCTATTAAATTGTTTGCCATCTTACATGGAACATGTCTGCTTCTCTAAATACCATTAGCAAAGTACGATTTTTTTTCTTTCAAATTCACTATGATTTATACTTTTCTAAATAAAATAAAATGCATTACTGGAAAAAATAAAATTACAAGATATTAAAAGAAAAGTATAAGGTTTTAAAAGAATTAGCACAGATTTGAATTAATTACTCTATAAATTGTCATAATCATTTTTAATACCCTCAATTTCTATACTTATCTTGTTACTGATAAATAACAAACACTTCATGAACCAGCTGCAGTCCACAGATCACATTTTACAGTGCTTTTGCATTGAACAGCAAATTTGTCACTAATGTGAGCAAAAATTTTACCTTTACGTATTGGTTGAAAGATTCTCAGATATGTCAATGAAGTAAATTTGAACCTCAAACCTACCTGAAGTACAAACCAATGTTTACAAGAGGTATTACATTTCAATAATAGACTAGGTAGGGAAAAACAAACATCTATCAGTTATGCTGAAGAATGAATACTTTTCATGTCCATCCTTTTACTTAGGGTATAGCCAAATGAAGTTCACTACTTTTTTGTGGAGGGCCAACTGATAACAGTGTACTTTATGTGGTCACAGACTCACAATCCTATTCCTAAGATACACCAAAACTTCCTTTGACATTTCCCTAACGTCATGCCTGTTCATACAACTACAGAATCAAGTTAAAACCTTATTTCTTTAACTTTAATTCATGTATTCATTTCTTGTATCTGCATTTAAAAGCAAGTTAGGTATATTTTATCTCTGCAGTTCTAATTCTTTGTCCAATATGATTCTCTTATTATTTAATACAAAATATGCTTAGAACCTAATGCATTCATAGGAACACTTAAACTTGATTTGGAATTTGAACATCTTTTTTAATTTGTTTGTGATTTTTCTCTGCAATGCTTATATTTACATTAAAGATTTTCTCCACACAAAAAAACTGGGTGATCTCTTATTTGCAACCCACTAACTCATAAATGATATTAACCTATTATTTTTGAAAATTACCAGATGTAAAATACTAAGAAAACAAAGACAAATAACCTATATGACAAAAAATAATTAACGAAAATTTATACTTTCTCCTAGTTTTAAGAATGGTTGAAACTATAGCCAACTATGTACTATGTGTAGGAGATGCTTAAAACAAAGTGATACCATGGTATAAAGCAGAAGTCTCCAACCTTTTTGTCACTAGGGACCGATTTCATGGAAGACATGGACTGGGGGTTGGGGGAGGATGATTTGGGGATGATTTAAGCACATATATTTATTGTGCAGTCAAATCTCTCTGCTAATGATAATCTGTATTTGCAGCTGCTCCTCAACTGCAAATGCAGTTGTCCCAGTTGTTGGTAAACCACTACCTCAGCTCCACCTCAGATCATCAAGCATTAGATTCTCATAAGGAGTTTGCAACCTATGCCCTCACATGTGCAGTTCACAGTAGGGTCTGCGCTCCTCTGATAATCTAATGCCACCACTGATCTGACAGGAGACAGAGTGCAGGCAGTGATGTGAGTGATGGGGAGTGGCTGTAAATACAGATGAAGCTTGCTCGCTTGCCAACCTCTCAACTCCTGCTGTGAGGCCCAGTTTCTAACAGGCCACAGACCAGTACAGGTCCTGGGCCCAGGGGTTAGGGATCGCAGATATAAAGTACAGTGGGAAAAATATATCACTCAAATTCTATAAAATTTTAAAAGTCATGATACTAATAAAAAAGATTGTGTCAAATTTACTAAATGAAATAAAAAGTACATTTTATTAAATTAAATTATAGCTATTGTTCTGGCCATTTGGGTCACAAAAGTTAATAATATATGGAGAATACGTATTAGCAGAAGAAATCAGACCATAAATAAATAAATAAATAGATAAAATATCTTTCGATAGTGATTAGTTCTAAAAAATTGATATAACCTGTACTGAGGTTGAGGACTCACAATACGGAGGTACATGACATAATACGGTCAAGGAAGACCTTTCTCAGGTTATTTTGGAATTACTATCTAAGAGTACATAGTAGGCAGTATAGGAACACCTAGGACAGTGTACCTCAACCCTAGTTGCACACTTCTAGGTAGAGGAAAGAGCAAATGCAAAGACCCCAAGGAAGAGATAAGATTGATGTTTTCCAAGTCCAGAAAGAAAGCCAGTTCTAATGGAGTGAATAAAAGTGTGTTACATGATATGGGAATGGCAGTATTAATGATCTAGCAATGACTAATCAAGATAATTATTTAATATAATTTCTATTTTAAATTTATTTCTTTGGCCACTCATAGAAATTAGACAATATACACATAACGATGAAAGCAGGGATAAATTATCAAGAGATTATAAAATAAAAATGAAGAAATAGCTAAATATAGGAAGAACCAAAGGAAAGAATTATAAAAGAGTAGTTTCTAAAACATTATATAAATAAACTTGAAAACCTAAGTGAAATATGAATATTTATTAAAATATATATAAATTTCTAATAGACCGGTAAACAAAGATGATAATGAAACATAATCAAAGCAATATCTATTTAATAAATAACATCAGGATTGTTTCGTTAGTAAATTCTTTGAAGTAAAAAGTGAATAAACAAATTCAAATACTATTTAAGCCTATATGAAACATAACTTTTAGAACCAAGCTCTTCTAAATTGGCACTTACAGACAAACCAGCAAGCTAAAAACAGCAATAGACAAATTTCACTTATTAAAATGATACCAAATTCAAAAAAATTTAGCAAATCAAGTAAGCTGTATGTAAAAAAATCACATTCTGTGTGTGGGCAGGTGGATTTAATTTCAGATATGTAAAGGTTATTTCTATTCAGAAAACATACTAAAATAGTATATTAATTCACATACAAGCAAACACACTTTGCAAAATTGAAAATAGTTCTAGATAAGAGCAAATACATATTTAGGTACCTTGCTCCTTGCTCATATTATGTGAGTCCTGTGTGTTGCTATATGGCTGGACTCAACTGAGCTCTACTAGGCTAAGTTGAGCTGGGCTGCACTGACTGGGTTTTCTAACTGGACTCAGGCTGTAGGAGTAACCTATCTAGAACATGCTGCTCCCATGGTATAGGACAAAGAGAGGGCACTGGGCAAAGCGGTGCAAACCCATTTAAAGTTTCTGCACCCATGTACCATTAATCAAAGCAAGTCACATGGCCTAGCCCAAAGTCAACGTGATGAGAAATACATGGAAAGAGGGAGAAGAAAAATATAATTAAGAATAAACCATGAAATCTACCTCCCCAAATAAACAGACAAACATAAATAAAAACTCTTACTATTCTATGAATATATGGTTTATTTTTTGCATAATAATGTAGAGACAGAGCTATTACAAACCAAAATCAACACCTAGCTTAACAGTTTAAAGCTAAACGTATTTTCATTTAAGGGGCAAAAATGAAACAGATGCTTTCTTTATTGTTTCAGAAATATTGAGCAATAATTCTGAAAACCTAGCCAGTGCAATTAGAGAAGAGAAGGAAATAAGTAATATATAAATTTGAAAGGAGAATGAAAATTTAACACATTTTGCATATGGCATGACCATATAAGCAAGAAAACTCAAGAGAATAAACTGTAATCAACAAATAATAAAAGAGAGTGGGTAGCTAATTAATATAAAAAGTAGCCGTCCTTTTATATACAATGGCAGCTTAAAATGCAGTAAAAGAAAAAGTTATGTTGTTAATTATATTAGTATCAATAATAATAATAATAACCAGGAGTACATCTAACCAGAAATGTACTAAATCTATTTTAAAAATTTTATAAATCTATACTATTGCATGGCAAACATTACACAATTGAGAGTTACTAATAGTCTTGAATGAATAAGAAGAAAGATCATGCTTTTTGATAAAGAGCTACATTATTATAATTCTCCTTCAATTAAGTTCATAAATTCTACTCAATACCAATTAAAATTCCATCAGCCTTTTTCCTTAGAGGGTACCTGACAAAATGACACTGGGGTTCACCTGGGGGAATAAATATATGACAATATCCAAGAAATTTCAGAAAAAGATCAGTAATGAGACCCTTAGCAGATTTTAAAATGGCCACTAATGAGGGACTGTTTAGATAAATTATGATTGTTTTATATAATAATATAAAGCTATTAAAAATGAAGTAGATGCACATGTGTCATATGCAGAGTTCTAGGAGATATTATGTAAAATATACAAACATATTGAATAAGAATACAAATTTTAAAACACAAATATCAGATGTTTCTGAAAGAATATACATCAAACTATTAAGTAGTTACATATTCAGAGAGGCACCAATGGTTTTCCAGGAGGGGAAGTACTTGTACTTTTCGAAGTCTGATTGCCTTTTTACCATATGCATGTATTACTTTTGGTTTTGTTCATAATTTAATTCTCACAAAGCTTCCCAATCATGGTGGTTTTATGATGCATCCAGGAATTGAAATGAAATTTATACCCATGACAAATTTTACATTAAAACTTATTATTGAACAAAATAAGTTCAGATCATACTATAGATCATTTAAATAATTTATATTTAATTATTTACTTAATATGTGCACTATACCACTGATTTTAAGGTATGCATTTACCCCTGAAGAAATATGTTTTAGCACAGATTTCTCTTATTGTAACTGCTGTAATATTTGATAATAGCTGAAAATTATTTGAGGTTCCCATTAAATTTTGATATTTCTACTCTTTAACTTGCCATGTGGATGTATTACTTTTCTAAGGAGCTAGTCAATAATATCTGGAATATTCTGAGTTAGTAAAGAACTCAGTTAACATCGTTCCTTTGTGACACTGTAAGATTACAAAACTTTGAGTGAAAAGTATCATGATAGAGTGTACAATAAATCTCTCGTTTTCTCAAATGGTCAGATAACTGTAGCTTCTCATAAAATAACAACACAAGTATTCTTTAAGCCTCATTCTTTGCTGCTGTTTCAAAATTTCAAACTAAAAGGGTCCAAGACACTGTGACTTTTAAATATGAATATTGCAATATCTGAAATGGGTGAATGCCTGAATTAACTCCCTGAAATAGGTAGAAACAGTGAAGGCTAAAGGCAAAGGAAATATACCACCTTACCTTAGTTGCAGCAGGATCGCTAAAACAACTTTGCCCAAGAATCTGGCCCTAAGGAAACATATTTGATGTTGAAACAAGGTCTCTTTGCTAGTTATTTCGTTGCATGTCCATCTGCTATGTTGAGATCGTGCCAGCTCACAAACTGGTCTGCTATTTTCAGTAAGGCATGTGCCAAAGCAGCACATGGTTTAGACTGGCAGATTACATAAGGCTGCGAGTATCCACTATAATAAAAATTTAGTCTTTTGCCCAGTATGTTTGATCCTTAAATTGCTCACTGCATGTTCATTAACTCAAAAAATTCCCTTGAAAGAGGGAACATATCATTAGTTTATAGTTAAGGAATCTTGACAGGACATGAGATAACACACCCAGAGCCACAGGTAAATATTTAATGGAATGTCTGGGTTTGTTTATGTAGAGCTACCTATTCCCACATGAGTTTGTGATACTCACATCAGAGGGAAAAGGTGATGCAATTCAATATGGTATAGATAGCACTCAGCCTGGTGATAGAAATATTTCCCAAAGAAGTAGTTAATGATGAAAATGAAACACTTGAAATAAGACAAAGACTCAAATTACAACTATAAATTCTAATAAATTATTTGTCTGGAAATTCTTACTTTTAAATCAGAGCTATTATATTATATTTTTCTCTTACAAGACTACCTGGGAGTCTGAGGAGGGTGGATCGTTTGAGCTCAGGAGTTCAACACCAGCCTGAGCAAGAGCAAGACCCCATCTCTACTAAAAAAATAGAAAGAAATTAGATGGACAAGTAAAAATATATAGAAAAAATTAGCTGAGCGTGGTGGCACATGCCTGTAGTTCCAGCTGCTCCAGAAGCTGAGGCAGCTGGATTGCTTGAGGTTGGGCAACAGGGTGAGACTCTGTCTCAAAAAAAAAAAAAAAAAAAAAAAAAAAGGCTACTTGAGTGATTACTTTGGCCTGTTGGACTGATATTCTCTGTACCACAGTACCACAGGGGCTATTTAGAAGAAGCTTTAGGAATATTACCTATTTCAATAGAATCTTTTGGAAACATTTGAACATATTAATAACTTCTTTGGAGACAGAAGTCAGATGCTGTTTAAAATTATGTCTTCTTTTACGATCTTTTTAAAGATCAAAATTAAACAGGAAAATAAATCCAATAATTACTAGCATGCACAAGCTTACTGTGTTGAAAGATCTAAATATGGTATTATAGCAAAGTTTCCCTGTCATCACAGCTAAAAATAGAAATATTGATACTTCATGATACTTTAGATTAATCAAATCTTGTCATCTTGATTGACTTTCCAGGTTTGTAATATAATCAAATTTTAAATTTTGCTAGATTGGTTTAAGAACTTTGATGAACATTCGGACAAGCATATCAGTCATATTTGTGAATGACATAAGGTTGGAAGGGATATAGAAAATGTTGAACTAAAAATTTTGAAAGGCAAAAAATAAATAGACAAACCTGTAAGGTTAAAATTTGGTAGTGGTTAATGTAAAGTTATCTTGCTCTTAGGTCTGAAAAATCCAAATTTACAAGGATAGAATAAAGAAGGCTTGCCTAGGATTAACCCATGTAAAAATCACACTGACAGTTTAGCTTCACACTCAGCATGATGTGCCCAGGTCATCCACTCAGTTGTGAGCACCATAGTTTGAGAGAGATTTTAATAAACACAATTAGAGGACACAAAGAAGGATTATGAAAAGACTCCAAAAATATCGTATAATGCTTCATTTAATAAATGGGATTATTTATCTTAGAGAATGCAGACTAAACACAATATATATTCTAAAATATTTGAAGGACTGCATGTGAAAGTGTATTTAGCCATGATTTGTATGATTGAAGAGGCAAGAAGAAGGTCCAAAAATTACACATTACTGAGGAGCACATTTCAATTCCAGTTAAGGGAAAACTTTCTTTGACTAGAACTTCTTAAAAGCAGAATGGGTCTTCAAAGAGAAAAATGGTTGAAGGCCTTTATGCAGAGACTAGAAGAGTATTCATAAGGAACATATAAAAGGAGACTTAATTGTCTACTAGGGAATGGGAAGAAAACTAAGGGATTTGGGATATATCACTTTAGTGGGTGTTTTAAATTCATACACAATTTTAAACAAAAAAATTTTCTACAATCTAAGGCCAATTGGTTGACCTTACGCGCGCGCGTGCGCACACACACACACACACACACACACACACACACACACACATAAATGTTTGTATCCGAGCATAGGAAGATTTTAATATTGTAATAAGTTACTAAAGTCTTGGTAAATATTTGTTAGCTCTTTAGAATGGAGAATTTTGGACTCCATTCTTTTTAATCCCAAGTAGTTTGATATCATTTGATTTCCTGCTTAACTGTTATAATGAATCTACTCTGTTTGCATGGCTGAAATTGACCACAGATAAAAGCGACAGCTAGGGCAGTGTGTACAAGGACTCTAGGCAAGATAGAGGTGGGTTCCTTGAAGATGACAAGAGGAAGCCTGGATTTGCTGTAGGAGGCAAGAGGCCACTCGTAAACGGATTCAGAAGGGAATGGTCTGAACAACAAGAAACAGGGAAATGTTAAGCTCTCAAAAGCTTTCCAAAATAAAAGGAACATGGAGAATACAAGATTTTATACATCCTAACCCTGCTATCTAACTTAGAAGCACACAGAAGAAATGGGCCAGATAAAACCGGTGTTTATCAGGAATGGAGCAGATACACCCTTAACCTAACGACTCCATGGGCAGACTACAAGCAAGAGGCTTACTTGTTCTGGGAAGCGAGTTCAACATCGACCTTAAGGGATAAGACCTGAACAAAGAAAGGCAGAAGTAAGTCTAAGGACATGAGGTGGAAGCCTAATGGGATTGGGCAGCAATTCCCGTTTCCAAGAGCGAAAATGACTTTTACACTAAGCCTCAGCAAGTGACTGCGTTTTCCACACCCCTGTGCTACCATGTGGCTAGCTGCGCCATTGCTTGATTTAGAACACTGGATTTACAGATGTCTCTTAGGGGCTACAGATCATTCTTGTTTTTTTTTGTATGGACAGATATTTACTTTGAAACAATTTTTTAAAATGATTCTATTACATATACTTTTCTGTACACTAAGTAAATAGAAGTGCTTCAATGCTTCTATTTTTCCTACATATATAATAAAAGGATATGCACTTGAAGTAGTTCTATGTTGTATACATTAATAATATTGAGATTTATTTCTTAAAAATATCACTCATTTCTATTTTCCACTAAGAAAGATTTATCAGACATGTAGGTATTCAGGAAATGACGTGTGATATTACATTTTATTATTATTTAAACTATTGCTGTTACTAGGTTAACAACATTGATTATGTTAAAGTAACATGGCAGATTATAAATACTGTTTGTTGAATGCCTAATTCCAAAGCTGAGATGCATCTTTGGGAGTGAAAGACCAACAAAACTCACCACAGAAGGACTAGTTTCATTAAAGAAGGCAGTTCCTTGACTATCCTCAAGACATCAGCTCTCAGGGTGTGTTAGCTGCTTATGCAGAACAAAACAAATGAAGAAATTGGGGTATTTGTTCATTTTCTGAGTAGAATAATCAGAGGCAAATCAGGTAAGAACACAGAGCAGGAAATGGTCTATAAAAAGGGCATCAAGCTACGTGATACAATGTAAGGAGGTGAATACAGACAATGTTCAAGTCTTAAAGCTACCTTGAAGAAGAGAACAAGTGAAGATCTCCAGGTTGGAGAATAATTTGCAGATTGATGCTAGCTCTAAAAATTCATGATTGGGCAATAATTGAGTGAACCTTAAAAAAAAAAAAAAAACTAAGGTAATCCCACTACAAATTAATGCTATAAAACACTTGGTAAACCCTCTATTTTTATTTCTCCATGTCCTCCATAAAGCAACTTAAGAGTGTGACTATACAGTTAGTATTGGATATGGCGAGTGCATGGTAGGTGTCTGGATCTCTTATATAAATGAAAATGCCCTAAGGGAAGGGAAGGGACATTCTCAACAAATGCCTGGGTGTTTTTTGGGTGTTCAGATAATTCAGCACTCACAATTCAGGGAATTTCCAATCAATCTTTCAAGTCCCAGGAAATTCTAAAAGTCCATCTATAGGATAATAAACCAT
>RJWJ010019619.1:0-12500 GCA_004363605.1 Indri indri | reverse complement strand
ACATTTTTAAAGCTTTCCTAAGGATAGCAATACTAAACATGAGATTGTTATGGTTCCATTATTTAAATTACAATGTACTTTATTAAAATAGAATTCAAAGTTGTCAGTATTGCAAATGACTTGAAAGATATAATTGGTGATTTTTTAACAGTTAATGCATATTTATTTTTGTCATTACACCATCCGTTGCTGTACCTTCATGTTGAATTATGTTTCGTTATGTCGCCACAGGAACAGCCTAAAGAAATCGGAGGATCTTACAAAGAGACGCTGAATTTCTTCTCAGCCGACTTTCGTATGTGTCCTGTAACAGAAAGGTGGAAGCATGTTTTATGATGAGCTTTATTTTATGTTGAAGTCGCCAGCCTTTCCTTCTTAGACTGAAGCATTGTTTGGATACCATAATTTCTTACCTCAGAAAATGGTTTACAATGTTTTTAGTTCCCTTTTGAAATGTCAATGATAGGCATTACTGTCTATGCAGAAGTTAAATGGTACCACATTGGAAGAATAGTAGATGAGGAATATTTATTTTAACTTCATCTTCCATTTCCTTCTGCCTGGATTATCATCCTGTGTTATTTATGGTGAGAATGATGGCATGAATATACAAAATTGTGTGTACTGCCTGAGAGAGATATTAGAACCATCATGATGACTTCCTAAGGTGAATATTTTGTCCAGATATAACAGCAATGTTGGTAACATTAGCTGAGCTTTCTTTTAAAATTCCAATTCAAATAATAAATAGCTCAGGATTTGATGTAGTCAATGACCACCTTGAGGGAAACCAAAAATTTATGCTATGGAAAGGTGTGAGATATTGATATAGTAAATGATAAAATAAAATACTTTACCCCTTTCATTTATGTAATACTTCAAAGAGTTTTATTTTGATTATCTATTTCATTTTTTTGTTTGTTTGTTTTCTAAAAGCCAAAGTATCCAAATGGACTAAAATTAAACTGGAGAATTTTTATTAGGTTTTAATTGGTCTTTAATGTCACCTTTTGCCTTTTTTTTTTTTTTTAAAAGAATCATAGAGACTGAAAGAGCAGCAGTTTCTTCAACTGTTAAAATTATAGTTCTTGAAAAGAAATACTGTTTTAAAGTTTGAGAACCCATTTAAGCCCCAATTAAACTAACAGAAAAAGTTAATGATTTTTTCACTTTTATGATGCAACTTGCTTCTTTTAACTTTCTCATTATGATGCTTTCCTTGGCACATATATCCTTGAGAGTCGCTACTAAAACTAAATTAAAGTGATATATTGGTTGCCAATGAAAAGACCGCATTGAAGATAATGCAATTCATTGGCAAAAACATTTGTTACCAAAAGGCATCCAAATAAATAATCTCTAGTAATGTGAATTTTACTTGCAATCTCCCCCGTTTATTCAGAATGAGCTTAATATATGTATAATACCTTTATATTCTTGCTTTGTTTTCATCTAAAACTCTCTGAATTAAACAATGCATTCCTATACTTCCATCTTCTGTGTAAATGGTTTGTCTGCCTCTAAAAATATCCCAGATTTACATGCTTTGTCTTGAATGGGCTTTACTCTTTTACTTTGTTTCTTTCTATTTTTCTTGTTCAGAAAAAAATGCCAAGTGCCCTATTCAATCCAGCTGTTGTATTTGCATGTTCCAAGGAAATATTCAACTCTTGATCTTTCTGACCTTAAATGACCTAATTTTCTAAACCTGGTGTCCATCCTAATCCTTTTTTACTTTCTTTCTGAAGGAAAAACAGAGTACCAACATTTTTCTATGTTTGCATATTCTCTTTATGCAAATTAAAAATTGTCTTTATTCTCTTTATTAAATGGAGGACCAACATTTTTCTAGGTTTCCATATTTTCTTTATTATTAATATTTGGTTAACTAAAATCTTGCAAATTTTTTTTAATAAAGAAAACATATTTAAAATATTGATTAATATTCTATAGGATTAAAACCCTATTGCAAAAAAAGTTTATATGTGTATACTTTTCATAAACTATTGATAGATCCAGAGGAAAGGATTAATTATTCTAGACACTGGAATTGGAGAAAAACAGGAATAGGAGAAAAGATCATCTTTTCTAAAGACTAAATTGCTTAAGAAAGTCTTAACTAGAAGCATTTATAATAGCTAAAAGAAACTAACTTTGGGTATATGGTTTTTGAAATTGTTATTAACTCTTACCTTAAAGGTTTATACTTCATTAATACTGTATTTCAGAGATCTCCAATTTCAAGTAAACTCTTTTTTTATTTTGAATACAAAAAAAAAAAAAATCATAGAAATACTTTTGACCTGTTCTGGTGGTGAGTATAGAATATATTTAGTAAATATTAATATATAACAGTAAATAATAAGGACAAACATGGCAGAATACTATGCAAATGTCATATGTAATGAAAAAATAAGTATACTAAAACTAACAAAAAAGTAAGGATAGAGGATAAGAGTATATAAAAGTAAAATAACCTTTATGAGAGTTATTCATATATATAATGTTTCCTGAAAGTAAACTAAATGCTGGGAAGAGAGAAGGAAGGGAAAAGAAAAGGTAATTGGTAATTATAATTATTAATCCTAGTAGAAAATAATTATAAAATATTTTTATAGAAAGGAATATAATACCAGTCGTGCAATGGATAACATGTCTGGCTATGGATCAGAAAGGAATATAATAATATGCATCACTTCTCAGCCTTTTGACTAAGATCAAATGTAATAATATAATATAATATTGTATACATGTTAATCCCTATAAAAATGACCTTTTATTATTTCTTCAGGGTTTACTTGGAGCATAGAATTGAAGAAAATATATTTTTCTAAATGGGAACTCTAAAGGCATCATATAAAGTTACCATTTGAGAAAATGCAAATCTTCTGAAATATGAAATATATATTAGAAAATAAACATATCATGGAAGTATTTGGTAATATATTAATTATAAATTATTTATATATTTAAAACTTTCATTATATTTTATATATAGGAACATGACCAAATGAAGACCATTATATGAGTCATTTCATTAATGTAAGTGGTCTATCTTCACAATTAAAAGAATAAAATGTTCAGATTGATTAAAAAGAAAAACTCAACTCTGCTGAATATGGAAGTTTCTCATAAGGAAAGGAGATTGAGAATGATTAAAAATGAAAAGATGGACAAATATATTAGGGACATACAAATGAAACAAAACCAGAATCACTATTTTAATAATAAACAAGGTAGAATGCAGGTAGAAGGAAGGAGAAAGAGAGGGAAAGAGAGAGAAAAAAGAGGAGGAAAAAAGGAAGGAAGGAAGGAAGGAAGGAAGGAAGGAAGGAAGGAAGGAAGGAAGGAAGGAAAAATTAAACAAAAGAAGATGAAATGCCAAAAGTCAAAATCAAAATACAATGTCTACTAATAATATTTATAGACCTAATAAGAAAGCAGCAAACTTTATAGCAAGATCCAAAAGAACTTGAAAGATAGGTAAAATAAAAAGCAATTATCATGGTAGTTTAACACCTTTCTCCATTCCAAAAGAGATTCAGGAAAAAGAAAAAAAGAGAAGATCATATCTGTGCATATCCATGATTTAAATTTCATTTAGATAAAGAGGTGTTTGGGCAATGATATTTATTAAAGAATAACTGTTTATCCTCTACAATTTCACACTGGTAAAAATATTTAAAATATTCATCAAAAAAAGCAAATGGTGTCTTTTTGGTGGTCCAGAGCTGCTGATATTATCTACTACGGGTACATGAAACTTGGTCAATCCATTACAGCAGATGTCTGCTGAAGTCAAACGGACAAAATGATAAGGATGCCTGTGATTAAGCAGCCAAGATTGGTCAATAGGGACAACAGGCCAATCCTCTTTCAAGACAACACTGAACCACGTGTCTCACAAACAATGCTGCTTAAACTTCAGAGGTTGGAATTGGAAATGTTCTGTCATCCACCATATTTACAAGACTTTGCGCCAACTGACCACCACTTCTTCCCGGCTTTGGACCAATTCTTGCAAGGAAAAAAATTCAATTCTCAACAAGCTGTGGAAAACACCTTTCATGATTTCACTGCCACTTGCTCTCCAGGCTTCTTTGCTGCTGGCATCAACGAGCTACCTTTAAGTTAGCAAAACTGCATTGATAGTTTAGGCACATACTTTGTTTATTTGCACTGCTTTTTGTTTGAGATATAATAAACTAAACTTTTGATTTGAAATTAGGCATTTCATATTTATTGTCCTAAATATCAAACATATTAAAAATGAGTAAATAATTAAAATGGACATTTTAGAAAAGCTGGAAAAAGAACAAAAAGTAAACCCAAAAAGAAGTAAATCAAAACTGAAACATTCAAATAAAAAATAAAAATGTCAAGATAGGTATTTAAGAAAATATAATTTTAA
Source organism: Indri indri (assembly GCA_004363605.1). Taxonomy (NCBI): domain Eukaryota; kingdom Metazoa; phylum Chordata; class Mammalia; order Primates; family Indriidae; genus Indri; species Indri indri. The sequence goes on along the minus strand of RJWJ010019619.1, from coordinate 8,089 downwards.
ATGTATAGTAGAGGAAAAAGTCATGTAAAAGATTTTTTTCATTTCAAAATATTAAAAGGTTACAAATGTTTTCGTTATGTGGATATATTGTATAATGCTGCAGTCAGGGCTTTCAGTGTGCCAGTGTGCCAGTCACCAGAATAATGCTTATTGTGCCCGATAGGCAAGTTTTTATCTCTCACTCCTCTCTTATCCTCCACCCTTCTTGGTTTCCAATGCTCTTTACATCTCTAAAAGCTGTCTTTTAAAATACGATATATAACTAGCAAGCTTAATAATAAGAAAAAAATGAGAGAAAACATGAATTAGCAATATTAAGAAGGAAAGGACAGGCCGGGTGCGGTGGCTCACGTCTGCAATCCTAGCACTCTGGGAGGCCGAGGCGGGAGGATTGCTTGAGCTCAGGAGTTCGAAATCAGCCTGAGCAAGAGACAGACCCCATCAGTACTAAAAAAAATAGAAAGGAATGAGCTGAACAACTAAAAATGTATATGTAAAAATTAGCTGGGCATGGTGGCGCATGCCTGTAGTCCCAGTTACCTGGGAGGCTGAGGCAGGAGGATAGCTTGAGCCCAGGAGTTTGAGGTTGCTGTGAGCTAGGCTGATGCCACGGCACTCTAGCCTGGGCAACAGACAACAGAGTGAGACTCTGTCTCAAAAAAAAAAAAAGAAGGAAAGGGGGAAATCACTAAAGATTTAATGACAATTTTAAAATATTATAAGATATTCTAAACAATTTTATATCAATAAAGTTGATATTTGCATAAAATGGACATGTTCCTTGAAAGCACAACTTAGCAGCAAACAGACGTAGAAAACTGGAACTCTTAGGCATCTGTTAAGATAATTGAATCACTTATTATAAACCTTTCCATACTTTGCATAAAGAAAGTAAATCATGTTCGGATGATTTAACAATTTAATTTTTTTCAAATATTTAAGAAAAAAGGCTTTTTTGGTTCAAAATTTTATTGCAAATTAGAAGAAATAAAATTAAGAAAGTTTGCTAGTATTTCACTGAGGACTTTTGCACCTATATTCATAAGGGATATTGGTCTATAGGGTTTTTTATTTTTTTATATTTATTTTAGAATATTATGGGGGTACAAACATTTTGGTTACATATAATGCCTTTGACTCGCCCAAGCCAGGACTACAAGCATGCTCTTCCCCCATGCAGTACGCTCCACATCCATTAGTTGTGAGTTTATCCCCCACCACCACCACCTCACCTGACTAGCACCCAATGAATATTACTTCCATGTGAGCACCATGGTGTTGATCAGTTAGTACCAATTTGATGGCAAGTACATATGGTGCTTGTTTTTCCATTCTTGTGATACCTCATTTTGACGGAAACAACTTAAATGCCCATCAATTCGTGAGAGGATTAACAAAATGTGGTATATGTATACTGTGGAATACTACTCAGCCATGAATAAGGATGAATTAAGGCCTTTTGCAACAATTTGGAAAGAAGTGGAGACCATTATCCTAAGTGAGGTATCTAAAGAATGGACAAACACCACATGTACTCGCTATTAAACTGGAACTAATCAATGAGCCCACATGTGCACAGAAGGAAGTAAAACTAGTGGAAATCAATCAGGAGGGAGGGGTGAGGAGGGAACAGGCAAAAAAGTACCTAATGGGTGCAATGAACACTATCTGGGTGATGGGCTCAAGCATAACAAAATCAAAACATTCTACTCAAAACATTTGTATCCCCATAATATTTTGAAATAAAAAAAAAAAAACAAGAAAACACTGCTTGCAATGGTTGCGTTAAACAGGTTTACTTTCTTCTAATACATCCTGGCTTTTTAAAAAGATAATTTTAGGTCATTTACTACTTATAATTTTAAAAATGAGCTCCATATTTTAGCTGTCACCTTGTTGGATCATGACTTTCTTGTAGGTATTTTCACAAGTACTACAAATATTATTCATTATCTTATCAACATGTCAATGTCTCCATTAATGTGAGTATATTTTACCAATCTATTGTGGATATGTGCTATCCTATGGAAGACTGGAACAAAAATTGGAGGTAATGAATTTATATTTTTTATCTTTGGTCTTTTAAATCACACTTGGTACCTTATTTCATTTGAATCCATGGAAGCATAATAGTCAACTTGCAAAATATTTTGCACATCTGTTAAAATACAACTGGTCTGTGCTGTCCACCAGCAGTGAAGTACAAAGGATTCCACCACAGACTATCTTTCCAGATTGTTAATTCCCTTCCCAGATGGTCCTGCAGAAGGCTACATGGAGTGTATGACTTTTTTAGCCAATTGAAGAAAAATTCTATTCCAAGAAGAAAATCTCTATTCTAAGTAGTCATATATAATATATAATAGAAATCTTAGGCTAGGCTCTTTCTTACCCTGTAGTTGAGCATACATAGCAGTTCATAGCTGGCAGAACTGTTTACAACCTAGTGTGTTATTTATCAAAGGCATATTCTTTCCCATGGAAGGAAAGGTGGGAGAAACCCCTTACATTCATCAGCAGTGTTGCATTCACAGAACATAAAGTGTATTTGTAAACCAATTCATTTTCTAATCCATTATATTTCCCCATCGTTTTAGTATCTTTTTGAATATGTAAAATATAATAAGAAAGTGATATGGATAATAATATTCAAATATAATTTATATATGTCCATAAAAGTTCTAGTGTTTTGTGTATTGATTTTTGATACAGAGAAAAGTGAGGACCATTTTAAAATGGGAAAGAAAGTCCAGAAAAAGATTACAAAAGAAGAAAATTCGACATTTTGTAAGCTGTAAAGGAAATACAAATTCTAAACATTAATACTTAACCTCTTTCCATTTTGTGGAGGCTTTGCTTCAGGAACAGCTCTTTACCAGTCTCAAATAAATAGAAAACTAGTAATCGGTTATTAATATTACAGAATAGATCCTTTAAAAAGTTAAGTTTGGTGCAAGATTAAAAATAATCTACTATAAAATTAAAACGTGCATTTGTGGTTTTTAAACAAACATATATACAGAAATATTGAACTACAAGGCTGCCTTATATCTCCATATTCTCAGACCTAAGGCATGGATGTAGGCAGCTTACAGATGAAACTAGGTAGTACATACCTTATCCATTTGTCCAATCTTATGCCGTTACCCATTGATCAAAAACAAAGAGGGAAAGACAGCAAGAAAGTCCATCACTGTAGGTCAAGTTCTCTGAAGGAGATGAGTTGATAAGTGGAGGGAAGAAGTACAGACAAGGAGAGTGAAAGATGAGGGTAACTTTTGGGGAGGAGGCATGGAAAACCAATGAAAGTTTCTAGTTGTTCTAGGCTCATTTAGTATATTTTTGTTCAAGGTAGACACCAATTTTGTATGAAAATCAGCATTTTCTGAAGCTTTTGGATCATCTGGCTTGAGTGTCAATTCCAGAATATAGTAAAGAACAGTGAGAAAACAAAGAGGTGTATTAAGTTGATGAAGAGATAGGTCTTGAATGCAAAGTCAGCTTGTATGATCTGAAGGGGAGAGATTTCCATGGCTCGTACCATTAAGCTCTAAACCAGGGGTCTGCAAACTTTTGTTGTAAAGAGTCATGCAGTCAATACTTAAGGCTTTATGCCACACTGTCTCCGTCACAACTGCTCATTTTTGCCATTGCTGCTTAAAAGTAGCCATAGACAATAAATAAATGAATGTGACTGTGTATCGATAAAACTTTAATGAAAAGTTTCACATAATTTTCATGTGTCTCAAAGTCATATTTTTATTTTGATTTGTTCTCAGTCATTTTAAAATGTAAAAAGCATTCTTAGCTCACCAACCATACAAAAATCAAGCAGCAGGCCAGATTTGGCATTCAGTCTGTAGTTTGGTGACCCTGGATTAGCACTCTCCAGAGTCAGGTATGCACATTCATGGGGTGGCAAGACATGATGACAGAAAGATAACACATTGGAGAGCAAACAGTCACGCATAGTTTCTCTACTCCCTTTCATATTTTGCTTTTGTATATTTTATAGTGTAAATATGTGTTTAATATAGTGATGAATAATAAAGTTTATGAAGTATACTCCAAAATTTGTTTTAGCTGATAGAGACCACAATCCAAAAATCTGGTGATTATTTCCTAATATAGCTTCACAACTGTTGGTAAAAGTAACACTTATTGGAGCCAGAAGTGTGCTAAATGAAATACAGAGTTTTCATAATAATTACCAATAACTGCTGGTCTCTCAATCTTCAGGAAAATTGCAAGTGTCACACATCATCTTGAGTTGGCCTTGCACATTGCAGATCCTCCATCTCTAATATTTGACATTTTAGTAAATCATTTAGTGTTTTTCCTCATTCTCCAACCCCAGAAGTGTTTTAATATGCCTCTTCCTATCAACCCTATTTTCCAGAGATTATTATCTGTATTTCTCCCTATTCCTTTTCTAGTCACAGGCTGAGTGGAAGAAGACACAGCCCTAACACATGCAAATATTTAAGAATTCTTGGAAAAGCATACTCGCTTGCACTAAACAGCTTAGAAGGATAAATTGGTGAGTGGTCTTTTGTATTTGGTTCAATTTTATCACTGAAGTACATCATCTGAAAACGAGGATGGAGAAGGAGTTATTGGAAGCTTATTTAGAAAGAAGATCTTGTTACGGGACATAGAAAATCTAAGTGATTCACCATAGGGTTTTGGAAGGACAATTCAGGTTGGGCTTTGGTCTTCCAGATTCTGTTCCCACCATCTTTTCACCACTAGTGAAAGGTAAAATAGCTCCTTGCTCTTATTTTTATGCTGTCAGCAATACTGTTTAAACTTAGCTTAACTAGACCCATTCAATTTTTCACTGAAGTATAAAATATCTTTTAAAAATCACTTTATTCCTTTCAGCAAGTAGATTTTGACTATGCATATATGTCATGAGTCATACTATTTATTTTCAATGGAAGAAAGACCCATAACCTTCATTAGATATTCAGATTTCATCTTCCTTCTTTCCCTGTGTACATTTCTAAGACTATCAAAAAATCAACTCCCACCAGTAATTCAACTTTTTCACTGTTACATCATTTTGTTCTACTTAATTGTATCATTCTCATCAAGCTATAAAAAAAAATTTGTTTACACATGCATGCACACACACACCAGGTACATTTATTTATGCTAATTAAAGTGATTTTCAATTATTTTTTGAGAGGGAAATTAAATTCAATTTGTAAAGTAAGAACAAATTTACTAAATTATTTTGAGTTTTAGTATTCATTAAAGTATATTTACCAAAATTACTCAATTCTTTCACATAAATCATGATGAAAAGTCCTATGCCATGAAGACTACTCCTTAATTTTATTTTCTTGATAAATCTAATATTGTTGCTTTTATTGTATTATATCAAATAAAATAATACAAAGACTTTTTTGTATCTTGCCATTCTATTAGTTGATTCTAACTGTAAAAGCTGTGAGAAGTGTTTTCCCTTCTCTTGGTCTGTATTAACATAATTTAAATAATACAGTATAAGATTTCTCTTGCAAATATTCTTTTTATTTGGCAGGAGAAAAAGGAAAGACAGGAAGGAAGGAAGGAAGGAAGGGAGAAAGGAAGGAAGGAAGACTGACTTTGAAGCTACAATAACCAACTACATGTGAATAGTTACAATTTTCCCCCAGGCCTGACATCCAGCCCATACAAAATGACTGCTTAAACTCAGGAAAGTTGAGAGCAGTGGCTTAGTAATTTGGAATTCACCCGCTGAGCTCATCTAGTCATTATTTGGAACTTTGCGATGTCCTGCATTACACATGCATACGCTGCGCCGTCATTTACAGATGCAATGAGAGAAAACCTGATAAGATGAGTCTTTGGGAGAAGAAAAGGCATATAACAAATACAAAAATTAAAACACTCGGGAATAAGGTAAATACTGAGAGTAAGAACTGGGAATGAGACAAATATTGGATTAAGACAAATACTGCTGCAGATTCCAATGTCAATTCTAACAGTGCTGGCAAAGATTGGATTGTGTTGACAGTTGAAGATGAGTGGCTAAAGCAGAAAGCAAGAAAAAAATCTTCTATGCCTGAATCCTATGTCATTGAAATTTTTTGACTCAGGTGACTTAAATTATTAGATATAAAAATAAATTTAAGTACAGGTAGTTGTACACTTAAAGGTAATCAAGAGAACTAAATTAATACAATTAATTTAAATTGACAGCTAATAGCAATAGGTGAAAGTCACTTGAACCTCTAAAATATTTTATTTATTTTTTATTATTGAAAGCTATATTATTCACAAATATTTCACACCTGTGAAGAATGCTAATTATAAAATATAGGTATTAAGAGCACTAAGAATATTTTGCTCTTGTAATGTCACTACCAAATCTCTAAGCTCACATTATTCATTTTTCTGTCCTAACATATTTTAATTTGTTCAGATGTAATACCATGATTATTGGTGTTTATCTGAGAATCTTTTCCATTGGATGAAATTAGAGAGGCAGATTCGTGTAGCAGTCAAGGCCTGATCTCTGCAACCAGACTGAGTTGAAACGCAGACTCCGTGCCCTCTTAGGTGTGAATCCTTGGACATCTTGAGTAAACTCCAAGAAGAGAGTTTCATAAGAAAGTCCTTTGCTTTCTTCTCAGCTTGATCAGATGTGGGGCAGAAGAGGAGACCAGGAGTGGGGCTTGAAAGCTGTCAGCACTTAAACATCAAAAATGGAGGCCGGGCGCGGTGGCTCACGCCTGTAATCCTAGCGCTCTGGGAGGCCAAGGCAGGTGGATCATTTGAGCTCAGGAGTTTGAGACCAGTCTGAGCAAGAGAGAGACCCCCGTCTCAAAAAAAAAAAAAAAAAAAAAAAAAAAGTGGAATCAGACTCTTTATTACTTGGGGTTATTTTGAGAATTAAGTATTTTTTTTTTTTTAATGCTCACAAGACTGCCTGACACTCAGAATATGCTCAGTAAATCTTAGCTGCTATATCTTATCAAGGATGTTAAACTGGCTTGTGTTAAGCAGTGAGGGGAAAATGAGACCTAGTCATGACCTCCAACATCAATTGTGTTTGAGAATAGTGAGTGTGAGCATAAAACTTTGAAGGCTAAAACTGAGAGGCATAATAGGAAACTAGGATGACATATGGATACCTTTAGTCTTCATAGTCCATGGCTTTGCTCCATAGCTTCTTGGGAATTAATTCTAAATTAATTCTATCATGTGTAGTTTCTCTTTGTTGTAATCAAGTTAATGTGTTCACAGCTAACAAATAACCTCTTAAGTGAATTATGCTCCTTCACGTGTAGTGTTGTGGACAGTGCTTCAAAGGGAGAGTTGTTAGGTGGGAAATCAACAGTGAAAAATTTCAAACTCAAAATAGCTAAGTATGTATCTTTCTTTAAAATTCAGAAAAAAATAGTTAAATTATATTTTGTGTCCTCATACTGTCACATATACCCAAGCAGAAAACACAGTTCTTCATTTATCTCTGTTTAGTAGATCGGAAATACAAAATCATTTCTGGTATTTGTAAACTACTGAAGCATGTATTTATTACGGTTATCTAGGAAAATACAATATAGCCCCCAAATGGTCTCTGCCTAAAAGGCCCCAGATGTCTTTATCATTTCTAAACTTTTATGAGCCATTAGAATCTTTCTATTTTCTGGAATCCTCTAAACCAGAGAAGCTGCAGAATCAAGTCAATATTAAACTAAAGTTTCGAACTTATGTTACCTCTGGTCCTTCTGCATTTAGAGCCTGTGTGATAAGTCCTGTAAATAAGCCCTGTGTGCCATGCCCCACTCTTAACCCCTAGCTTCCACCTCAGGTTGCACAGATGCGCCAAAAATATATTTACAGGGAACAGGCTTGCAACAACCTATCTTGAACTTAGATGCATTAAATATCGGATCAGTGTTCTACAAATTCAAATGGGATGTGAAATAATGTAATGATTTATTGGGTTACTGTAAAAGAAATGTATGTTGTACGATACGACTGCAGGTAACTTTCAGAGGGATTTTTCTAGTGCACAACAAGCAATAACGAATTTTTTTTTTTTTTTTTTTTTTTTTTTTTTTTTTTTTTTTTT
>RJWJ010019618.1:0-30088 GCA_004363605.1 Indri indri | reverse complement strand
TTTTAAACTACTTTCTTACAAGTAGAAGTTACCCAAAATATAATAATTGTCACTCGACTTTTGATACACTGCTCACAGTTTAGTATCTTTATAAACTGTATCTTAACAACAAACTCATTCCACATTTGTAATCTTTTACATCTGAGTTACCTGAACTTTGTAGCCTCAGTACTCCCTAATCTTAAGAAACAAATGAACAAATCTAAAACGGTAGACAACCTTCAAACTTATCGAGCACATGTACTACATTATCTGAGGGGGGATATCTAGTATACTCAGCTTTCAATTTAGGTCTCAATGTGGCCCAACCTACTTTTCTACAAGATGAACTTTTATAAGCATTACTAACATTACTAAGAAAAAGTTGAAGCACATCATTTGCTAATTTAAGCCTATTTAAGCATTTTAATAACTAAATCACTATATACAAGCTTAATACATTTTTCATTTATAGTACCTTTATTAGTAAGTAGATTAAGCTTCAATGGTCCTGTAGGTCAGCAGTTCTTAACCTTTGCTGATCAGCCACCCTTTTGAAAATACAAATATAAATACTTTATTCTCCAGCAATGGGCTGGAAGCAAGGCAAAGTGATGGAAAAAGAAGAGTATAGAAAACTCTGAAGCTTATTAAAATAGAACTTAGTGGATACTTTGCTGGCTACGTCCTAGGTACAGTGAATGTTGCCCATCCTTTATTATAAAACCTTACTCTTTAATGTTACCAAATGCCTGTATGAAAATGTGCATCATTTCACATGCTGGAATTATCTTATAAAATGTAGAAAAGAATATTTTAACTGAAAAACACATATATCCATGACACTTCACCTAAAATTCACCCTTATAGTGCACAGAAAATTACTAGGTTTCCAATCATTTCAGCTTTTGGTACCAGGCACAAATGCCATACCCTAATTCATTGTATCACTACGTGAATATATGTCATTAGCCACCTACATTACTTTGAACTGAGTTATGGGAGGTTATACTGTATTACTGTTCACATAGCTTGAAAAGTGTTTTCTGACTTATTATAACTCATTCTACATAAGAAAATAATAATTTTAGACAGATTTTCAGTATAAGGTATTATTTTTAAAACTAAACTATGAGAGAACAAACATTTGCCAATATTCTCCAAGCATAGGTCCTTGAAATAAGTTCTACACTAAGTCATTCTTTAGATACTAAAATCCGAAGAGTTAAAATTAAGGAGAATAAGATGCCTGCAAACTGAAAGAATACACCTTTAAGCATTGTTCTCCAGATAAACAGCAATGTATTTTAATTTTTTAAACTCAAAATAGTTTATGTTAAGTACATCATCTGTGTCCAATATCATTTGTGTCATCTCGAATAGAAAATTATAAATAAAACACATGTATTCTCCTGCATGTGAATGACAGCCTGTGAAAGAATAGTTTGCATGCCCATTTTGGTTTTACATAATATGAGACATATCACACACAAGGTACATCACTAGAATATGGGGATAAAGGAATAAAATATTCCTTGAAACTAAAGGAAGATTTCTCAACATAAAATGCATCAGAGTCATCATTACCAGGTGATGTAGATTTGTTTATAAACTGGTTGTGGCAAGGCTGCTCATGTCAAATCATGCCACATGTAAAATAGCATTTCAAAAAGAGGAATGGCTGTAGTATTAGAGAAACATAACAATCTAAGTTTTAATATCATTTTGATATTGATTAGCTTTGAAATACTGGGCTATTTAATATCTGAGTACCCATTTCTTTTTTTTTTTTTTTTTTTACATTTTTTTTTATTTCACGGTATTATGAGGGTACAAGCATTATGGTTACATTTTATGTCTGCCTCACCCAAGCGAGGGTTAGAGGCATGCCCTTCCCCTCTACAATGCTCACCATGTCCTTTACTTGTGAGTTTACCCCCCCATCCCCCTAATCCCTGGAGAGTATTACTGCCATGTGATCACCATAGTGTTGATCAGTTAGTACCAATTTGATGGCAAGCACAAGTGGAGCCCATTCTTCTGATCTTGTGATACCTCACTTAGAATAATGGGCTTAAGTTCAATCCTGGAAAATATAAGAGGTGCTAGATCACTGTCGTTTCTTACGAGTAATATTCCATTGCATATATATACCAAATTTTAATAATCCACTCATGAATTGATGGGCACTTGGGTTGTTTCCACATCTTTGCAATAGTGAATTGTGCTGCCATAAACATTTGGGTGCAGATGTCTCTATTATAGCATATCTTTTACTCTTTTGTTCAATCCAGCAATAGCACTATTAGGCATCTACCCAAATGAGTACCCATTTCTTTATATAAAAAGGGAAATAGCTGCTTTAAGAACTCTAATGAATAGTAAGTTACATGTCTCATCACAATGGAGTAGACACCAAAATCATCTTAGAGACATGCTGTGTTAGAAAAATCAGATCTGATCCGGTGTATAGTGGGGGCATGGGCAGCAGAAGTATAGAAATTCAAACTGTTTGCCTTTAATTTCAACTTGTGTCACGGTGCACTTAGCTTACTCCTCCTGAATTCTTCTCTTTTTTTTTAATTTCAAAATATTACAGGTGTACAAATGTTTTGGTTACATAATTTTCTTTTGTACAATTTGAGTTGAAGTTATGAATGTATCCATCACCCAGATAGTGTGCGCTGTACCCATTAGGTGTGAATTTACCCATCCCCTCCCTCCCTGCTCCTGTCTGCTTGATTTCTGTTACATTTTTCTTCCACATGTGCACCTAAGTGTTGATCCATTCCTTCCAATTTAGTAGTGAGTACATGTGATGTTTGTTTTTCCATTCTTGTGATACTTCACTTTGAAGGATGGTCTCCAGTTTCATCCAGGCTGTTACAAAGGTATCAGGTCAGCATTTTTATTTTTTATGGCTGAGTAGTACTCTCAAGCAAATCAGCAAGAACACATCAAACAACCCCAGTAAAAAGTGGGCAAAAGACATCAACAGAAGCTTTTCAAAAGACAGACTAATGACCAATAAACATATGAAAAAATGCTCAATGTCTCTAATCATCAGGGAAATGCAAATCAAAACCACAATGAAGTATCACCTAACTCCAGTCAGAATGGCTTTTATCAAAAGTCCCCAAACAGATGCTGCAGTGGACGTGGAGAGAAAGGGTTCTTCTAAATCTGCCTTATACCTTGGTTTATACATATCTGTGGCTCTACCCTGCAACTTCTAAAACAGGGATTTGAATACCATCATTGAGTTTGGGGTCCTGAAATCAGTTACTATTAGCAGATTCCTAAAATCCCCATTAACATGTTTTGCCTATCTGAAAGAATGACCCCTTTCTACTCTTTTCTGATAATTTGTATGGATTTTCTCCCTACGATATATTATTCTTCTCTTTGAAAACTATATTCTATTGTCTGTCTAGATTCCTGGTAATTATTTATTGAAGGATGTTCCTTAGTATTACCTGAAAAAACAGTGGGGTTTCTAATCTCAGAGCCACAGCTAGGTACAGGTACATCCAAGGAATTTATGGTTCATGCTGGTTATCTTATTCATCCATGATTTTGGAAAATGAGTTTTTAAAGTACTACTCATTGGTTGAACACATTAGGCTTTTTTTACCCATGACAGTAACTAAGAGTACAAAGCTTCTAATATTAAGTCACAGAATTATCCTATTATTACTTTCAAAATTCTGTTGTAATCTGTTAGCCTATTCTGACATACTTAAGGCCCTCATAAAATTGGAGAAAGTAGGTAGGACCTTGACTTTGATGATCACTTGGTCTAAAGGTGAGATCCAGCAGCAAAACTTCTTCATTTCAATCCTGTCTTTTCTACTAACTCACTTTTGTTATTTATAAATAATGATTATGAGAATAAACTGGCATTTCCCATGTGAAAATGAGTAGCACCAAACCTAGGTAGTATACTTTTAAAATATTCTAAGATAGTATCTCTCTCTTACCTTGAAGTGCTTAAAATCCTCTGGTGACAAGAGATTTGCAGAAAATAAATCAACTAAATAATAATGTGGTTAGTAAATAATGAGGTGCTTGCTGACGAGCTACATAATTGAGCCAGTAACAAATACTCAGGCAATTTCTCTTTTAGATAAGCATGCACAGTAGGGATTTAAATATAATGATAAAAATAAATGCAGAAAACACAGATGATGAACATGATCTTATAAAGAGTATTTATTTAGGAAAGCATGACACTAAAATACCATCAAATCTAACACAGTCAGCCCTCTGTATCTGGATTCTATATCCTTAGATTCAACCAAGAATCAAAAATATTTAGAAAGAAAATTACATTTATACTAAATATGTACAGATTTTTTTCTTGTCATTATTCCCTGAACAATTCAATATAACTATTTACATAGCATTTATTAGGTCATTAAATATGGAATGTCTGACTTCAAATAAAAAGTTTATTATATCTCAAACAAGAAGCAGTACAACTAATCAAAGTGTGCGCCTAAAATATAGACACATTTTTGCCATCTTAACAGTAGCTCGCTTATGACAGCAGTGAAGAAGCCTGGAGAGCAAGTGGCGATGACATCACAGAAGGCATTTTCCATTGCTTGTTCAAAATTAATATTTTTCCTTATAAGAAGTGGTCAAAGCCTGGAAGAAGAAGTGGTATTCAGTTGGTGCAAAGTCTGGTGAATGAGGTAGACAACAGAGAGTTTCCAAGTCCAGCTTCTGTAGTTTGAGCAGCATTGTTTGTGTGACATGTAGTCCAGGGTTGTCTTGCAAGAGAATTGGCCTGTCTCTTTTGATCAATCTCAGCTGCTTCACTGCAACCATATTCATCATTTCATCCAGCTGGTTGCAGTAGACATCTACTGTAATCGATTGACCCGGTTTCATGAAGCTGCAGTGGATAATACTAGCTCTGGACCACTAAAATGACACCATTTGGTTTTTTTGATGAATATTCAGTTTTGAACTGTATTTCGGCATTTCATCGTTCTCCAACCATTGTGCCAAATGCTTGTGACTGTCAAAAAAATGCATTTTTCATCACACACAACAATACAGTATAGAAATGTTTCGCCTTTATGTTGTGACAGCAAAAAAGGTAAGCTTCAAAATGATTTCTCTTCTGATGCTCATTTGATTCATGCAGTACCATCTATATCCAGTTTCTTTACCTTGCTGATGTGTTTCAAATGGTCCAATATTGTTGGAATTAGTAACATCAAACCTTGCTGCTAATCCATATGTATGTTGAGATGAATTTGCTTCCTCTACAGCTTTCAGCTCATCATTATCCACCTTGGCCAGGTCACTGAAATCACTCATTTTCAAGATTAAAATCACCAGAATGGAACTCAAACCATCGATGTACTACATGTTTATTAGCCACATCCTTTTCAAACACTTCGTTGACATTTTGAGTTGTCTGTATTGCATTGGTTCCGCAAAGGAACTCATATTCAAAAATAACATGAATTTTTTACTTATCAATGGTTTCACAAAAATTGCTCTAAAATTTTTTTGAAATATAATCATAGGCCAAAACGTATATTTGAAAGAATGAGGATCGACCCCCCCCCAGAAAAAAAGAAGTGTCAAAAGGTCAGAGATATCAACTGTCAAACTTATTACTTAAGGAAATTGGACAATCCATAATTAATAACCTCATGTCTTATATTAGGTATTATAGGTAATCTAGAGATGATTTAAAGTATATGAGAGGATGTGCATAGGTTATATGCAAATATAATGCTATTTTGCATCAAAGACTTGAGCACCCATATCTGTGGGATATCTGTGGGAAGTCCTGGATGAAATCTCCAGCAGACAGTGAGTATTTTATTCTCATTCCTTATATTAATATAAAGATGACTTGCTAAAAGTTTATAATACATCATCTGAGAGGCTAAAATAATTACACATTAAGACAGCTTAGAACATAATAAATTAAAAAATGATGAAGATATCAATAACTAAATATCAAGAAAAAGATATCAATGAAAGGCCTAAGGAAAACATGAAAATTAACTTGATTATACAATAATTATTATACCATTTTAAAGTGTCTTAAGCTTTTGGCAAAAACAAATTCACATATATTCTTTACATATACATATTCATCTACTGAAAACTGTGGAAACTATTATCATAGTTCCCCAAGTCTTTTTGACATCTGTATCTTTTAAACTTATTAGAAAAAAAAGATAAATATGTTGTAACTTCCTAAAAGGAAAAGAAAACCAAAATATATACACAACTGATTGGGGACTGAGAGACGTTTCTCTAAGTTTTCACACTTTTCTCAGTGTTACAGGCACTTCCTTCAATCTTGAAAAGTCAAAGTTATCATACTATGATCTTGAGCAATGATCTTGAGTTATTTCAGTAGAGTCACTTCAAAGATTTTTAAGGTTCATGCTGGTTTCCCAATTTAGCTGTAATTTTGTACAATGGGGTTTCTAACTACTGCTCATTGATAGATCGTGTCGAGTTTGTTTAACTACACTTGTGATTATCTATAGGATAAATCTGCAAATATTAAAGTTGTGGGGTTATCCTGAATTTTTAAAATTATTTAATGTAATATGCTTTAATCTTCTGAGATAGCAAAACTCAAAATCCTTCAAGGAAACATCTCTTCTATTGATTATATGCTACTTATAAAATCACTGCACTAACCTTTCTTCAATCATGTCTATAGGCTTCTTTTTAAGAGAAGAAGATATTACTAAATATTCTCTGATACGTTCTTTCTAAACACACATTTTTTCCGAGGATGATTATAACTAATACCCAGTGGAAAGTTCTTATATAAACTTTTCATCAAAACCAAACATATGAATATATGCATGTATGCACATGCCTCTGTATTCATGTATACATACATACCTTCTTACATATACACACAACTCAATACTGCAACACTTACATTATTGCCTTAGTTTTTCTTTAAAATGAAATTTACACAAAAGAAGTATTCAAACATGATCAATCAACCTTTATTATAGGTTGATCCCCTATAATTGTAGGGTAAAATATTCTGATTTGAATAAAACAGGTTTGGGGCCTATGGAAACTCAATGACACAGAACTCCAGCCTGTGTCTAGGAACAGAAGGACATAACATCAATTCAAAAATCTAAAACTCACATGAAAGTGTATTAAATTTGAATCTTGTGAAATTGTCAGTATTAGACCTTTTTTGACCCATAAATGGCAATTTTACATGATTTAACTATATGAAATTTTAAAGAATATAAGTATGCAAGGCCAGTTAATTAAGTTCTAGTCAATAACTTTCCCAAGTTCTTATTGCAGTGTATGGTTTAGAGCAGAAATACATATTCTCAGATGTACAATAAGCATCCAGAACAAGTCTCTGAACAGCAAAGAGACAAGAGGAAGTGGGTATTGTTTAGCAATGGAGCACACAGCCAAAAAGGCTGTAACTTCAGTTAAAGATCTTCTAAAGTGTCCCCTACATAAGCACCATTCAAGTTTCATTGCTTCTTTATATTAATATATCTATTTACTCACTTCAAAAAATAAACAGGCTCCACCCAGAACAAGGTTTGTCTTGAGCTGCTTCAGCCCCCAAGGCTCTGAATCTCTCAACGCCATAAGCTAGCCTTTGCTTGGAATGAGACCTTTGCTGACATCAATTTTGTGTTACCCTCTCTACTTTATAATCCTTCAGAAAACCCTATAGTTTTCTTGCCTAAACTAGAAGACCCTTACCAAGGTGATATATCTATAGGTTAGTAAACAATCATTCTGCTCCTCACCAAGTGTGATGGCAACTCACTCTACCTCTCTGACACCAGAAAAAAATACATACCATATGACTCACATCCAGTTCTGACACTGCCAAACCTGGAACAATGTAATATTATTATTGCTGTGGTATGCAGAATTCAAAAATTAATTCAAGATGGATAAAAGACTTAAATGTAAGACATGAAACCATAAGCATTCTAGAAAAATACATAGGAAAAACTCTTCTAGATATCAGCCTGGGCAAAGAATTTATGAAAAAGTCTCCAATGGCAATCACAGCAACAATGAAAATAAATAAATGGGACTTGATTAGATTAAAAGGTTTCTGCACAGCTAAGGAAATAATGAACAGAGCAAATAGACAACCTACAGAATGGGAGAAAATATTCACTAGCTATACATCCAATAAAGGGCTAATAACCAGAATCTACAAAGAACTCAAGAAAATCAGCAAGAAGAAAACAAACCACTACATTAAAAAGGGGGCAAAAGATGTGAACAGAAGGTTTTCAAAAGAAGATAGACAAATGGCCAATAAACACATGAAAAAATCCTCAATGTCACTAATCGTCAGGAAAACGCAAATTAAAACCACAGTAAGATATCAACCAGTTAGAATGGCTTTTATTAAAATGTCCAGGCCGGGCGCGGTGGCTCACGCTTGTAATCCTAGCACTCTGGGAGGCCGAGGTGGGCAGATTGTTTGAGCTCCGGAGTTGGAGACCAGCCTGAGCAAGAGCAAGACCCTGTCTCTACTAAAAATAGAAAGAAATTAATCGGAAAACTAAAAAATTAGCCGGGCATGGTGGTGCATGCCTGTAGTTCTAGCTACTTGGGAGGCTGAGGCAGAAGGATTGCTTGAGCCCAGGAGTTTGAGGTTGCTGTGAGCTAGGCTACACCACGGCACTCACTCTAGCCTGGGCAAAAGAGTGAGGCTCTTTCAAAAAAAAAAAAAAAATGCCCAAAAATAATAGATGCTGGCGTGGATGCAGAGAGAAAGGAACACTTATATACTGTTGATGGGACTGAAAATTAGCATAATCTCTATGGAAAACAGTATGGACTTTCTTCAAAGAACAAAAAATAGACCCACCATTTGATCCAGCAATCCTACTACTTGGTATTTACCCACAGGAAAAGAAGTCATTTTACCAAAAAAGATACCTGCACTAGAATGTTTATTGCAGCAAAATTCACAATTGCAAAGATGTGGAATCAACCCAAGTGTCCATCAATTCATGGGTGGATTAACAATTGTGGTATATGTATGCCAAGGAATACTACTCAGCCATGAAAAAGGATGAATTAATGCCTTTGCAATAATTTAGATGGAACAGGGACCATTACCCTAAGTCTGTGGTCCCCTACCCCCAGGCTGGGGATGGTACCAGTCCATGGCCTGTTAGGCTCTGGGCCACAGAGCTCAACCACTCCCCAACCCATACTACCATCTGTGGAAAAATTGTCTTCCATGAAACTTAGGAAGGGGCAGGGCACAGCGAGAGATGAGCGGCGGGTACGGAGCGTATTCACAGGCACTCCCCATCATTCGCATCACCACCTGAGCTCCACCCCCCCCCCCCCCGACCCCTCATCTGTAGAAAAATTGTCTTCCATGAAACTAGTTCCTGGTGCCAAAATGTTTAGGGACTTCTGCCATAAGTGAATTATCTAAAGAATGGAGAAAGAAACACCACATGTACTCACTATTAAATTGCAACTAACCAATGAGCACAAGTGTACAGAGGGAAGTAAAACTCACCGAAAATCAAGCAGGGATGAGGAGTGAGAGCAGGTGATGGGTGAAAACCTACCTAATGAGTACAATGAACACTATCTAGGTGATGGGCACACTTAAAGCCCTGACTCAAGCATTACAAAAGCGATCCATGTAACCAAAATCATTTGTACCCTCATAATATTTTGAAATTTAAAAAAAGATGACCCCAATGACTCACATCCTTGTATAATGTCTGCCCCTTAAGAACCTGTTTTTCTTCAACAGAATATGGCAAAGGTGATGGAACAGTCAACTCCCTTGATTATGGCACACTATGTAAGACTCTCTCTAGCAAACTGGAGCAAGGGAGGACCTCCTACTGGCCTTGAAGAGGTAACCCGCTATGATGTGAGTGGGCCATTTAGCAAGGAACTGTGTGGCCTTCTAGGAGGTAAGGGTGACCTCTACCCAGTCAATGTTCTACAAGAAAGCAAGGACCTAAGTGCTCTATCACAATGAACCACAAAGAAAAAAAAAAATGGTGCTAACAATCACGTAAGTTTGGAAGATGATGTTGAGCTCTAAATGAGAACACAGGAAGCAGACACCTTGATTACATCTTTGAAACACCCTGAGCACAGAATCCAGTTGAGCCACACCTGAACTCTTACCAAACGAAACCAGTGAGAGAATAAATATACATTGTTTTAAGCCTTTATGTCCATGGTAATTTGTTATCTGACAATAGAATACTAATATAACTGCCTACTTAGCTATTTCTTCATGTGATATGATTTTCTACCAGTTGCCTATCTTTTTCCCTATCCTCATCCCTATGTGCTCTATGTTTTTTCCCTCATGACTTCCTTTGCAACAATTTAATTGGGCATACATGTTATCCTCATCTTCCTTTAGCTCTCCTGTAAGTTCAACCTTCAGTACAATGCTCTTTCAAACATCCTAACTTAAACACACTTCACTTATTCCTAAAAATAATTCTATCCCTGTAACCATTTACTGAGTAGACATCCTCGGTATACATCAGAGACAGAACTGAAGGGTATACTTCCCTTGACTCTCCTCTGCTACCTTGAGATCCCTCCCATGATAAAGTTCTTCTTCCTTTGAGACTTACATCAACATGCCATTCTACTTTACCAGTTCTAGTCCCTTCTTTAACTTTCTTAAGTTACTATTGCCTGATTGTAGTCATCCTCATCATTTTAGAACCTGGCACAATCTATTTCAATGTCCACAAGTATAAAAAATTCAATAAACAACCCTCAAAATTAATTACTGATTACCCTCACTTCAGTTTTCCTTAACACATTTTTACCCCCATTGTGATTAACAAAAACTCTTTTACCTCAAAACTTTCACCCTATAACTCCATATATCACTTCTCTTCACTTCACTTTCTCCCAATCGACTCACTGATTTTCAAACATGACTATATATTAGAATTACCTGAGAAACTTGTTAAAAATCTTGATGACTATACCATACTCATAATTAACTATTCTGTAAGTGTGGGCCACACAGCCATGAAAATAAATTTTCTGTAACTGAAAATCCAATAAGGCCATTTTCACCATGAAATTACTCAATAGTCTCCTCAGCTGGAGAATAACATCCCTGCTATATGACTTGCAATAGAGACAGAAAAAAATATTTAAAGGGTTCCAATTACTTTTCTTCCATGCTTTTTCTGTATAGGCAGTTCTGTTTTCTCATCATATCCTTTCCTCCCTTATTATCCTGTAGCACCCTATTCATCCTTCAAGATTCACCTCTTCCAGGAAGTCTTCCCTGATCTATCCCCAGAAGAATGAAGGGCTTCCTTCCTCCCTTGTAGGGTTACAGATTGTTGTCCGTGGTACTGTCCCAGGACTTGTCACACTTTTGTAGCAATCATTCCTCAATATAGGAAAAGTACATTGTTTTGTCCCTTTGATATGATTTGTTTTGGTCAGTGGTATATAAACCTAAATCTTAAATATCTTGTATGTTTTAGTTATATACCTTATAATTCTCTTCTCTGTCTTAGGAAGAGCAGTGCCTGGAAAGCCCCTGTTTCCAGGAAAATTAAAGAGAAAAAAAAAAAAAAGACTCATGTATAGCAGAGCTGAACCCACTCTCAGCCTGGAGTTTTGCCTAACCAACCAAGTTCAGCTGAGAAATAGCCTATGCGCAAACTGAATGGGAAAGAATTATTTTTTGTGGTAAACATTGAGATTGTTAGTTATTTTTATGCAACAGTATTGCAGAATAACTAATACATCAAGTAAAAGTTTGTAGAGGTTTAAGATTATATGGTTGAAAAAAACTGAGCTGGAACACAAAGCCAGGAATATTTTACCTTTACACCTACTCCATTAATGTCTAAACTATATTATCCTCTATTCATGGAAAAATCATTAGCACAGAATAGACCCTGAATAACAATTTATTTTAAATAATAAAAAGTATAAATGACTAAAATTACCATCATCTGCAAGTAATATTCATCTGATGATTAATACTATAAATGCTCAATTTTCTAAGACAAAAAAATACTAAAAACAGAATAACTTTACTTTTGTGTTAAAACATTTGTATAGATTTTGTTGCGTGTACACAAGATTTTTTGTTCTAATATTTGGCCCACTAAGGGTCATGTTAAAAAGAGCTTGAATTTTTGAAGCACAGACTAATAAGCATTATCTAGACTATGGGAATGCTATAACTAATGGAATGCAAGTCATTTATGAATCATGCCCTTCCTATAATTTGCACATTGATGACAGCACTGCTTATGCCACTTGGATTTCTTGAATTTTTCAAATTTCTTCAGTCAATACCTGTAGATGTATATTGCTACATTTGTTACTTATCTCTTATCCTGTCCTTTTTTAAAAGGAAAGAATCTTTGTTACATCTTTTTTTCCCAATTACTCTTGTTTTCCCCCTGAATCTAAAAGGGCAGATTGGTATGATTTTTTTTTAAATACAGGGTAAAGATATTTTAAAACTTTTTAGTACAGTGCATTAATTTAATGTTAGGTTTTAATGTTTTGTTGAGATTTCAATTTTAAGAAGCCTCAACTCTTACAGATATAAAATACAATGGATTATTATACTTAGTTACCAAGCAAAAAAACTAATCAAATAATGCCTAAGAATTAAAATGTCAAGGAAACCACAGGAAAATGGAGAATTACTTTGAGCTTACATGAAAAATTCCTCAATTTTACTAAAATACAATGGCTAAAGGTACCTAAAGTACAAAGGGAAATTATACACTTAATAAGTCAAGTTAAAAGTGTCGTGTGTTTTCACACAAGCAATTGCCAGAACGGAGATAGTTTTGCTTTGTGCATTAGTGTATAGGCCTTAAGAAAGTTGAGAAAGTTATTTTACTTAGCCCTAGAAAATATATGTTTTGGACTAAAAATACTTGTCTAGCTCAATGGCAGATGCACATAGCAAGCAACCACTCCATTGATCACCTTTGATATAGCATATATTATATGTTCCTTCCCTATTAGAATGTAAGCCACATGACAGTAGGAACTTGTTATTTGGTTCAGTACTTTATAATTGCTCCTGGAATAATGAAAGTATTTTAAAATCATAAAATCACAGAATACAGAATCACCAAAATGTAGCACTTGAGAGGAGACTGAGGCACAGGGAGATAAAGATATCGGTCCACAGACAGAAATAGGGTCCTATTCAAGACAAAGATTTAGTTTTGTTCAATCTCAACAAGTCTAGTCATCCTTATACTATACGAAAAATATAATGAATAGGAAAATTATTATATGTATAATGATTTGAAAATAGGTTCTAGGGCTTCATTGGATGAATAGATTAAAAATAATTGTCATGATATTGAGAGTAAAGCAAAATAGATTGTTTTGAATGTATGAGGTAGATATGAATAACTAGTATACATAATATCAAAATATTTGACTTAAAATGTAATGTAATGTCAATGGAAACTTATACACCAAAAAAATGCTGCATTCTGATAATGTCAATACCCAAAATGCTATACAAATTGGTATGGTAAAATAAGCTTCAGAAAAATAAAATAGCCTATGTCAACACATGATACATAATCAACAATATTATGAATAGCCACTAATATGAAATTTTACATCACAGAGATACCAAAGCTCCAGTGAAGAGGAAACATTTAAGAAATATTTTTCTATGTTGTGACATCTTGAAAACAATTACTAAATGACTTTATTCAATAATATTTAGTGAGATAATTTGCTAGGTGCTAGTCCTCCTTCTTCCAAATAGATATAGTCTAAAAAGGAAGATGAACAAATACACAGATGATCACAGATAAGAGTGCTGAAGACTGTCAGATCTTTTCCCAGGGTACTATGGAAGCCATATAAGAGGCATTTAATGGTATTTGGAACAGGTATTTGGAAAGGCTTATGCAAGATATGAAATTTGAAATGACTCTTGAGGGATAAGCAAGCATTATCTGAGGAGGAAAAGAAAACAGGTGAAGAGAAATCCAGAGACTTAGAGACAGCATAAGTTCATGGATAATCAGTAGAGCATGAAATAAGATGGTCATATGCAAGGGACTTCAAGTAGCATGGTATAAGAACATGTGATATAAAGTGGAAAATGTTGAAATGTGAGACTACAGCAAAAAGCTGGCGCCAGTCCAAATCAAACCAGTTTGGATGTTACCCACATGTCAATAGCGAGCTATAACAATGAAACAAAACAAAAAACTTCAAACAGCAAAATAACGATCATACATGTGTTTTACAAAGAAAAATCTAGTGGAAGTATGGCATAAGGAGAGAAAGAATGGAGAAAGAGTGCTCTCCACTACCTAAAGCAAGGTAGTGGCTAAAAAAAAATATATGGTGGGGGGGGGGAAGATACAAAACATGTGAGAAAAAAACTAAAACTATTTCGTGAATGACTTGGAGTTGAAAGAGTAAGAAAGACATAAAGAGATTACTTCTTCGTGTCTTGAATGGACAGCTAGGTGACTAATGTTACTGTTTGATGAAGTATGGAAAATATGGGAGGACAGGCTTGCAGGTGGGGCTGAGTTGATGCATACTATTTGTAAAGTGTAGGATAGTCATGTCTGAGAACACTGAATTTGAAATAGTGGGACATTACAGTTCTAAAGCTTATTAGGCAAGAAATGAATCAGAAATGGATTTATAGAATTCAAGGTCATCAACGCAGAATCCAAAATTGAAATGTAAGTTGAATAATGCAGACTGAGTGAGAAGAGTGATTAGAATAGATTCTGGAGAAATACCAATATTTAAAGGTGAGGTAAAGAAAGTATAGTTAATGTGTAAGTGAGAACAGCCAAAGAGATGGGAGAAAACCAAGGAGAATGTTTTTTCATAAAAGCGAACAAAAAAATTAAAAAGACATCACATGTACCCTATAAAAATATACAAATATTATGTACCCATAATAAATAATTAAAAAATAAAATTAAAATATTTTTGAAACAAATAAAAATGTAATGCATATACCAGAATCTATGAGATGCAGCAATAAAATTCTTAGAGGGAAGCTTATAGCAACAAATATCTACATCAAAATATTAGAAATATTTCAAATAAACAACTAATATTTTATCTAAGGAAACTTAAAACAATAAGAACTAAACTCAAATTAAGTAGAATAATAAATATCAGAGAAATTAACAAAATAGAGACTATAAATGCAACAGATCAATGAAACAAAGAGTTGATTATGTAAAAAGATAAACAAAATTGACAAGCTTTTAGCTAAAGGAAAAAAAAACAGAAAATTCAAATAAAATCAGAGATGAATAAGGAGACATTACAACTGTTATCACAAAAATGCAAAGGATCGTAAGAGACTATTATGAACAACTATATGCTCAAAATTGAAAAACCTAGAAGAAATGGATAAATTCCTGGACACATACAATGTACCAAAATTGAATCATGAAGATACAGAAAATCTGAACAGCTCAATAATGAGTAATGAAATCAAAGCTGTAATAAAATGTCTTCCATCAAAGAAAAGCCTAGAATTAATATGTAGAAAAGCCTAAGAATGAATATCAATTTTTTTAAACTATTCCAAAAAATTATGAAGGAGGAAATTCTTCCAGACTCATTCTACAAGGCCAGCATCACCCTCATATCAAAATCAGACAAGAAACAACAAAAAAGAAAACTACCAGCCAACATCCCTGATGAGGATTTTTACATCTATGTTCAACAAAATACTAGCAGACTGAATTTGACAGCATATTCAAAAGATCACTCACCATGATCAGTTGAGTTTCATCCCAGGAATACAAGGATGACTCAACATATGCAAATTAATAAACACACAAAGCACAGCTACAGAATCAAGGACAAAAACCATATGATCATTTCAGTAGACCCAGAAAAAGTATTTGATAAAACTCAACATCACTTCATGATAAAAAACTATTGACAAATTAGGCATAGAAGCAATGTACCTCAACACAATAAAGGCCACATATGACAAATGCACAGGCAACATCATACTGAACGGGGAAAAGTTTAAAGCTTTTCTTCTAAGATCAGGAACAAAACAAGAATGCCTGCTTTCACCACTTTTACTCAAAATAGTACTGACAGTCTTAGCCAAAACAATCAGTCAAGGGAAAGAAATAAAAGGCATGCAAATTAGAAAGAATAAAGTCTAACTGTCTCTCCTTAAAGATGACATATTCATATATCTATAAAATCCTAAAGATTCCACCAAAAATATTAGAACTAATAAATGTATTTAATAAAGTTGCAGAATACCAAATCAACATACAAAAATTAATAGCATTTCTATATACTAACAGCAAATATCTGAAAAAAATCAAGAAATAAATCCCTTTTACAATAGCTGAAAAAAAATAAAATACCTAGGCATAAATTTAACTGAGGGGGTGAAAGATATTTATACTGAAAACTATAAAACATTGTTGAAAGAAATAGAAGAAGACACAAATGGAAAAATATTCTGTGTTCAAGGATTGGAGAATATTGTTAAAATATCCATACTACGCAAAATGATCTACAGATTCAATATAATCTCTATCAAAATACTAATGATGTTATTCACAGAAATAGAAAGAAATGTGTATGGAACCACAAAAGAACTTGAGTATCCAAAGCAATCTTGAATAAAAACAAAGCTGGAGACATCACACTACCTGACTTCAAAATATACAACAAAGCCATAATAACCCAAACAGCATGGTATTGGCATAAAAATAAATACACAGACAAATGGAACAGAATAGAAAACACAGAAATGAATTTACACACAGCCAACTGATTTCCAACAAAATTGCCAACAACACCCAACGGGGAAAGGACAATGTCTTAAATAAATGGTGCTAGGAAAACTGGGTATCCACAGGAAAAAGAACGAATCTACGCCCCATCTCTCACCATGTACAAAAATCAAGTTTTTTTTTAAAAAAACTTACTTAAATATAAAACCTGAAAGTATGAAACTACTATAAGAAAATGTGGGAAAAACACTTCATGACATTAATGTGGGCGAGGATTTTTTAGATATGACCTCAAAAGCACGGATAACAAAAGCAAAAAAAGACAAATGGGAATCTATCAAACTAAAAAGCTTCTGCATAACAAAGAAAACAATGAGTGAAGAGATAGCATACAGAATGGTAAAAATATTTTTTACTATGCATCTGACAAGTGGTTAAAATCCATAATATATAAAATTTAACCAACTCAATGGCCAAAAAATCCCAAATAATCTGATTAAAAATGGATGAAAGACCTGAATAGACATTTCTAAAAGAAGACATACAAATTACCAGTAGACATATAAAAAAAAGATCAACATCACTAATTGGAGAAATGTACAAATGCACAAATCCAAACCACAATTAAATATCACCCATTACCACCTTTCAACATGGCTATTATAAAAAAGCCAAAAAGTAAGTGCTTGCCTTGGTGTGGATATATGTGAATCTTTTATACACTATCGGTGGGAATGCAAATTAGTACAGCCACTTTGAAAAACAATATGGAGGTTGCTCAAAGAATAAAAATAGAGCTACCATACGATTGAGCAATCCTACTACTGGATATTTATCCAAAGGAAGTGAAATCAGTATATTAAAGAGATAGCTGCACTCTCATATTTATTGCAGCACTATTCACAATAACTGATATGGAATCAACCCATGTATCCACTAATAGATGAATGGATAAAGAAATTGTGGTATAGATACAAAATGGAATACTATTAGCCTCAGAAAAATAACTAAGTCCTGTCATTTGCAGCAACCTGGAGGGCATTTTGTGAAGTATAATAAGCCAGGCACAGAAAGACCGATACGGAATGATATTATTCATTTGCAGAATTTTAAAAAGCCGATCTCGTAAAAGTATAGAATAGTGGTTACTAGAGGCTGAGGAGGAAAGGGCTGAGAGGGAGATGAGGAGACATTGGTCAATGGGTACAA
This sequence comes from Indri indri, assembly GCA_004363605.1. Lineage (NCBI taxonomy): Eukaryota > Metazoa > Chordata > Mammalia > Primates > Indriidae > Indri > Indri indri. The sequence goes on along the minus strand of RJWJ010019618.1, from coordinate 12,116 downwards.
TATCACGAATAGATAGGAGGGACAATTTTTGTGTTCTGTTGCACAGTAGGATGACTATAGTTAACAATAATGTATATTTCAAAATAGCTAGAGAGGATTTGAATGTTCTTACAATAAAAAAAATAATAAATATTTGAGGTGATGGACAAGCTAGTCATCTAGATTTTAACACTATACAATGTATACATGTATTGAAACATCACATCATACCCCACAATTATTATGAGTCATTTAAAAATAAAACTTAAGAAAAATAGATGAAACATTTTCAAGGAGGGGTGTGAAGGAAACATGGTGACTTTACCACCCAGGATGCATTCAATCCTCCTCTTCTGGCAAAGACCACGCGATTTCTTTTGGTAAACTACAACTTCTTACTCTCTGGCCAGGCTTTTGGATGGTGTTCTCATCTAGCAACACACCTCTAGTTCCAGGTGATGTGCCTAATTTACTTTAAGTTATTTGAGAAACCTATTCCTCCTGTCAGAGTTATTGATTCATGAATGATCATGTGACATAATCAAAGCCAATTATAATATTTTGAGTCTTTATCTGAGAATTCACCAATAAAGAGTACTGCTGAGCTTTGAAACCATAAGAAGACACTGTGCTATTTCTGGAAACGATTAGATGGAGCTAAAAAGGAAGGGAGCAGATCCAAGAGAAACTGTACCCTGCATTACTGCTGCTGCTGTCCTTATAGGGATCAATGATTTCCAGTTTTGTGTCAAGCAGTCTGAGTTTGATTTCTTTTTCTTTTCTCACTTTAAAAAGAATGGTTCTGCAGTATATAAGGGGATGTTTAAGACTGTCAAATACCAAGAAAAATAATAAAAGAGTATGAAGACATAGACCTATTTTATAAAAGATTATTTGTATACTTGACCAGAGATTTTTTCATTGATTACAATGAGTGTAAAAGAAGTAAACTGCATTTAGCCACCACGGATTGTTCTGCCAATGAAGCCAGGAGACAAAGTAATTGAAGAAGTAAGTTTTATAAGGAATTAGAAAGTAATAGTATTAAAATTTATGCCTAGAAATATAGAGTCTCAATCTCAGAACTATAGCATCCTTGTAAGAAAGTTCCCATCAGATGTTAAGTCCATTTGTAGTGCTCAACTATAAATAATGCAAGGGAACTATTAGTGTAAATGTGATGAGTCATATTTTATGTTCACAATATTATCTTTTCTACCACCCAAATACTTGTTTATCAACAGTCAACATTTCAGCGTTTTCTATTATCAGTGATTTACATATCTGATTTTCATTTTTATTCCAAATACTATAATTTTAGCAAAAGAATATTGATAAACTGCTTATATGATATGGTGAAAGATGAGATGTATATAATTATATATAATATATATCATAGACCTTTTCTTGGTACTGTCAACAATCACAAACAGCATTAAATTCTCTGAGATGTCTTTAAGAATTAACAAGTTATAATGGGAAGAATAAAAATTAGGAAAATTTAAATATAAAACCATAAGTTAATGACAAATATTAACATCAATTTTACCAAAGAGAATATCTGCAAAATGCATGTGTTTTTTTCTTGTGGTTATAAAAAGTTAATTTATTCAATTAAAAATATTTTTGTACCATATAAAGATAAAATTTTCAGGAATCTTGTTTCTAGGCACACTCTACCAGCCTCATTAGTATTTTGGATAATTGGGATCTAGTATCTAAACTAAAAGGCTTTGGAAGAACATATATATGCGTAAAAACAAGCACCCACCAAATTAATGTATTTTATAACAATGTGTAATTAGCCTTTGTGAACTATTATAATAGAAAGACATTACACAATCCATCCAAAAAAAGGACTATATAGGAATGTGATTTTTATTTAAAATAAGAGACAGGAAAATTCCATTTTTTACATGAGTTATTTTTAAGAAAAAAGGCAAAATTGTTTAATTCATTTATGAGACTACAAAAACCAAGATTAAAAGACAGGAAGAAAATAGCAAGCCTATTTTACTCATCAACATAGATATAAAATTTTTAAATAAAACTTTTTAGCTAAACAAATCCAATGATATATTAAAAATGCACCATGATTAGCAATGAATGAAAAACTGCCTTAACATAAAGAATGAGGTTAATATAAGCTATCTTAGTCTGTTTTGTGCTGCTGTAACAGAAAACCCAAAACTGTATAATTTATAATGAACAGGAATTTATTTATCACAGTTCCAGAGGCTGTGAATTCTAACATCGAGGGCCCAGCATCCTATGAGGGCTTTCTTTCTGTGTCATCCCATGGTGGAAAGCAGGAAGAGAAGGCCTGAGAAAGAACAAGGTGGGGTAGAACTTGTCCTTCATTATCAAAGTGTTTCCCCTGCTAGGTAAGTATGAAGAAGGAATACTTTTATAAGGAACCCACTCCCATGATAATGAACCCACTCCTGTGATAATGGCATTAATCCATTTACGAGGGCAGGGTCCTCATGACCTGAACACCTCTTAAAGGTCTCAGCTCCCAATGCCTCCACATTGGAAACAAAGTTTCTAAGACATGAACTTTGGGGAACACATTCAACTATAGCATAAGCCAATACATTAATAAAATAAATTTTAAAAATCATAGAATGGCTTCAAAATATGCAGAAAAATTGATATGTCAAAATACTAAGTATACAAATGTTGCTTTCATAAAACAAAAAAACCAACAAAGCTCCCCATTGTTCATAAACTCTAGCTAAGAAACCCTACAACAAATACCATATTTAATAGGGAAATTTGGATGTTTTTCTTTAAGACTGGCTAAAAGACAGGAATTCCTATTAGGTTTATATATGTTACTAGAGGTCTTAGTCAATACAGTAACAGAAGAAAGAGAAATGTGGATTATAAGTATAGGAAAACAAGAGATATCTGTCATTACAAAGTAAATGTTTCCTAAGCAAACTGTCGATTACTCAAAGAGATTTTTCCGTTTTTGTATTTAAATGTAAAACATTGCATTTATTATTTTTGTCTGTTCCAGGAGTGCTGAAACTGATGTTTATCTGTTTACTAGAAGTTTTACACATGTGTTAGTTTAATATATTTGTAAAATATTATATATATTTATAAAATTTTATAAATATTTACAAAATTATTAGGTATAAATATGTTCATTATCATTGAGAAAAGAATTAAAATTATATTGTCCTTTATCTAGAAACTAACTCCATAAAAATTCATAACAATATAAACCTGTTTATAACTTATTAAAATAAATGTAGACATTGTTGAATTTAGCAAATTTGCATGTTTAAAAGTTCCACATTATTAAAAGATTTCTGCCATCTTTATTTTTCTGCTGTTACTTAATTAGGACCTATACCACTATTTATCTTTCCCTATAAGTTTAACTTTTAATATAATGTATCTATGTATATGTTCTTTTTATCTATCCAAATTGGCATCTAATTAATACTTTAAACATCAAGTTGTAATGTGGGGAAATTCTTGATCATAATTTCTGCAAATATTTTCTCCCATTCATTTATTTCCCTCACTATTTTGGAAACCACATAACTCAAAGACATTTGTAATTCTAGGTGTGTTTTCTCATTTTGAGGAAAGTACGGAGAAAGATTTTTTAAACTGGTTTTCAGCTAACTAATCCTCTAGAAATATCCATTTGGTTCTTCAACTCACCTAATATGTTCTTATTTTGACTATCATATTTCTGTATAAGTATTTCCAATTGATTCTTAATGATGTGCTTGTTTCATGTTATCATCATCCTCCTTCATCTCTTTGAGGATATTCATAACACTTATTTTACACTCTCATTTTATTTGGTCCACTAAATAAGTTTGTCTAGTGTAAGATGCTACTTTGTCGTCTTTATAAAGTTATCGTGTATCTTTTTGTTCTACTCTGTGTACTAATATTTATCCTTCTGTATCTATAACTTGTTTAACAATTTACATTAAACAATAAGGAGTAAAGGTTTTCCTAAGCTTGTGCCCCTTTTGGTGAGTTTATTGAAGAGGTCTTAAAATATATCTCAAAATGGAATCCTCTGGAGATATAACCTGGGCTCAATTAGTCCCCATCGATCACCTCTCACCAGCAGATGCTATTTATAGAAAAATTTCCTATGAGCGCTCCTCTGCAGGGCCATGTTTTGCATTGGTGTGGGTAAGAAGAGGATGTTAGGAACCTGGCTAGCATACTTTCTCCTATTATCCACTCCAACTGCAACCAGACTCAGGAGCCACTTTGATTCTCTGAGGTACAGTAGAATAATTTTGCTCTTTCTCTGCCAAGTAGAATTTAACAGAAAGGGGTAAATTCCAAATTAACTATATGAAGCATTCCATTTCAATCTAAGACATATTTAGAATATACTCAAATTTTATAAAAAACGTGTGCAAACATCAAATGATTTTCTTTACCAGCTGAAGTAATCCTAAAATTCACTCTAATTTATTGCCCATACCCCAAAGGAAAAAAAAAGTGTAAATAAAATATTTACCTTTACATAAATAAATGAACAATCTAAAATTAAGGATACAGCCTACAACTCAATCCTACAACTATCACAGCTGGGAAAGTCATTAAGAGGCAGCTGGTGGCTGAAATCCTTCCAACCTGCATCTATCATTCTCAGTTTTTGCTGTATTAGTGGGAAAATTTAATTCCCAATAAACAGATTCTCTGCCTCCCACTCATTCTTCCAACTTCTTGACCTTTAACAAATTGGTAGCCTACTGTCATACTTAAGTCACTTGATGATTGCGATTTTGCTGATATTCAGCAAGTGTAATCTTAAGTCCTCAGACTCATGACTTTAAAACCCTATAGCCAATAGAACTGAAAAACTTACCATCAGGTTGCTAATTATTAATAAATCATTACTTAAAAATTGAAATTGCTTAGCAAATTATGCAATGTTTTTCCTTTTCAATATATACCTTTACTAATGTATAATTAATATATACCATAAGAGCACAGGGCTGTTGAAAAACTGAATCTTTATAGCAAGTTGTTATAATTAGTTATATCCAAAAATATTATTTTAACTCTGAAACTAGTAATTCAATTATGCAAACAAGGAAATGCCACAACATAAAAAGTTGTATTCACCACAAAACACATTCAAAAAATGTATAGTGGAATATGTGAACTTACTGTGAGATACTGCTATAATAAAACATTGATTTAAATTGTATGGAAAAGTCTATATGATTAAATCTACAGATGTAATTAATAATTTACCACTACAAAATAATCTTAATACAGGCTCATTTTGTGTTTCACTTTATTGTACTTTAAGATATTGTTCTTTTAACAAATTGAAGGTTTGTGGCAATCTTGTGTCAAGTAAGTCTATTATTGCCATTTTTCCAGCAGCATGTACTTTGTGTCCCTGGTGTCACAAATTAGTAATTCTTGCAATATTTAAAACTTTTCCATTATCATGTTATGGTGATCTGGATTCAGTTATATTTGATGTTACTGTTGTATGAGGTGCCACAAACCATACCCATATGAGATGGTGAACTAAATCAACCAATTTTATGTGTTCTGACTGTTCTATCAACCAGTCATTCCTCAGTCTCTTTCCCTCTTCTCAGGCCTCTCTATTCTCTGAGGCACAAAAATATCAAAATCAGGGTACTTAATAACCCTACAGGGGCCTCTACATGTTCAAGTGACAGAAAGAGTCACCCATCTCTCACTTTCAATCAAAAGCCAGAAATGATCAAGATTAGTGAGGAAGGCATGTCAAAAAGCTATGCCTCTTGAATCAAACAGTTAGCCAAGTTGTAAATGCAAAGGCAAGTTCTTGTAGGAAATTAAAAATGCTACTCTAGTGAACACACAAATGATAAGAATGCAAAACATCCTTATTGCTGATATGGATAAAATTTTAGTGGTCTGGATAGAAGACCAGACCAGTGACAACACTCCATTAAGCCAAAGTCTAATCCAGAGCAAGGCCCTACCTCTGTTAAATTCTATGAAGCCTGAGGGAGTTTAGGAATCTGAAGAAGAAAAGTTGGAAGGTAGCAGAGAAGTTGGTTTAGGAGGTTTAAGGGAAGAAGCCATCTCCATAATGTAAAAGTGCAAGGTGAAGCAGCAAGGGCTGATGGAAAAGCTGCAGCAAGTTATCCAGAAGATCTAGCTAAGAACACTGAGGAAGGTGGCTATACTAAACAACAGATTTTCTGTGTAGATTAAACAGCCTTCTGTTAGAAGAAGATGCCATCTAGGACTTTCATAGCTAGAGAGGAGAACGCAATGTCTGGCTTCAAAGGTTCGAAGGAAAAGGCTGATCCTCTTGTTAGGGGTTAATGCAGCTGGTGACTTTATGGTGACTGTAATGCTCATTTACTATTTTGAAAATCTCATAGCCCTTATGAATTACGCTAAATCTACTCTGCCTGTGTTCTATAAATGGAACAGAAAAGCCTGTGTGACAGTACATCTATTTATAGCATGGTTTATTGAATATTTAAAGCCCACTGATCAGACCTACTACTCAGGAAAAAAAGGATTCCTTTCAAAATATTACTGCTTATTGACAATGTACCTGGTCACCCAAGAGCTCTCGGATGGAGATGTAAAAGAAGATTCATGTTGTTTTCATGCCTGCTAACACAATATTCATTCTTTAGCCCATGGGCCAAGGAGTAGTTTCAACTTCCAAGTACAATCATTCAAGAGATACATTGTGTAAGGCTATAGCTGCCACATATAGTAATTTCTGTGATAGATTCTGGACAAATTGAACACCTTCTGAAAATAATTCACCATTCTAGATGCCATTAAGAACATTTGTGATTGATGGGAGGAAGTCAAAATATCAACATTAAAACAGGGGTTTGGAAGAAGTTGATTGCAACTCTCATGGATGACTTGGGGGGCTCAATAATTCAATGGAGGACATCACTGTGGGATGCGGTAGAATTATCAAGAGAACAAGAATGAGAAGTGAAGCCTGAATATATGGGTGAATTGCTGCAATCTCATGATAAAAACTTGAGTAGATAAGGAGTTGCTTCTTGTGGATGAGGAAAGAAAATGGTTTCTTGAGGCAGAAACTACTCCTTGTGAAGATGTTATAAACATTGCTGAAATGACAACAAAGGATTTAGAATATTGCAGAAACTTAGTTAATAAAGCAGTGGCAGAGTTTGAGAGGACTAACTACAGTTTTCAATGAAGTTCTTCTCTGGGTAAATGCTATTGCATGCTCCAGAGAAATCTTTCATGAAAGGAAGAGTCAATCAGTGCGGTAAATTTCATTGTTGTTTTATTTAAAAAAAAATTGCCATGGTCACCCTGATCTTCAGTAACCACCACCCTGATCAGTCAGCAGCCATCAACATTGAGGCAAGACCCTCTACCAGCAAAACCATTATGATTTGCTGAAGGCTCAGATGATTACTAGCATTTATTAGCAATAAAGTATGTTTAATTAAGATATGTACATTTTTAGACCTAATGCTTTTGCATATTTATTTTTACTAGAATATAGCAAAAATATAACTTTCATATGCACTGGGAAATCAAAAAAAAAACTCACGTGACTTGCTTTATTGTGACTTTTGCTTTATTCTGGTGGTCAGAAACCAAACCCTCAATATTTCCAAGATATGCCTGTATTTTACCTCTAAAAATGAGTTTGTATTATATTTAAAGGACAATGAGTAAAAGGCAAAAATCATATATATATACCTCAAATCACATATTTTCTTCCATATACATTATTTTTCAGGATGAACTGTTTGTAGTTAATTCATAAACAAAACATGCAAAGATTTTCAGCAATTGTTTTTAAAAATTGATATTTCATATTGTTTATGAAAAGTTGTGTTTTCTCCTCCTAAATAGATATATCAATTTTTTGCTCCTTAGGGAGAAAGAAAAATCCTGAAACTATATACAATGATTATGTAAAAATTTTAAAACATTTTAATGTAACATCATAATGAAGTTATTGTCAATTTTTCCTCTTCAAATATTTTCTTAAAGCAAGTCATGCATCTCTGACACTATATTCATATCTTAGTTATTACAGAATTAAGTATTTCTTTTATCATAATGGACTGCTCTTGTATTAATGAAATTCCCTTGAAAATTATTCATTTTTGATTCATAAAAGACGACACAAAATGTAGATTTGTCTCACATCCAAGACCTCTTAAAACTGGTGTGTGTGTGTGTGTAGCATCACTTGCAGATTTTAGGAATTCACTAGGAAACCATAGTCTGGCTCCTTAAAGTATTAACAATTTTACTTATCATGTCCAATTTTAACAACATAAGAACACTAGGACCCTAAGCTATTCACAAACTGTCCCATTTGTTTGGTACAGATAACCTTTTCCACTGCTTTTCCTAATCCTCTATACCATTCACCTCCACTATGATTTGTCATCTAGGTAGGATAGGCAATTCCACTGAGGCTCTGGACTTGCTCAAATAACCCGTGGAGGATAATATTTTTAAAAGGCCTACTCATAAAGCCCCAAATGCTAATTTTACAAATTATTTACTAGTTTAGACCAGTTTAGGCCATATATTTATTACCATGGGCTCAGATGTCAGCCACACCGCATATTTTTGTGAAGTGTCCTATTAATAAAGAAAACTAGAAGAATGTATTCATTAACTACACTGTTAACTAGGAGCATTTCATAGGAAATCATATGATGACCACAGTTTTAACTGTGTAATATATCCAATACAAAGACAAATGATGGCAGTATACTGTGATAATTAAATGTGAAAGTTCTGGACAGAAACTGCCTGAATTGAAAGCCCTGGCCTACCATTTATAAATGGTATAGGAAAGTCAATAGACACTCTGTGATTCGGTTTCTCTGTCTCAGGAAAGGACATAGACTATCTTGAGTATTAATGAGCTAATACAGTAAAAAAAAAAAGTATTTATAATGATTCCAGGCTGGAAGCAAATAATCTGGTTAATTATAGTTAATTTATTAATGAGTCAGTATGATATTTTATATATTTAGAAGTTATCATGAAGGGTATGTATATTACATTAATGTGTCATACATATATTATATAAAAATATTGATATATTAATAGGTCCTTTAAAAGGTCACATGGTTAAATCAATAAATTTGTATATAAATATATATATCCAAATAATCATAACCTGAGATACTATATTTCTAAATGACTTGCTTGGTCATTTAAAAAAATCCACCAATAAGGAACTCATTTATGCATTTCCCCACCCGGAGTGAAAAAAGGAGATGCAACTCTTCAAACTTCTATTTTTCCTTCATTTTTAGCCAACTAGTCTATTAAAAATTATTGAAATAAACAAAAAGCATTGAAACTCGATCAAAAAATGATCAACAGGAACTACAATCCAGTCTCTCAATACTTATTCCCCCCACCTATAGATAAATACATTTTCCTATTAAGAAACTAGTAGCATTACAAGAATCTCATTCCTCTTGCAAATGGGGAATATTTATCTCAGGGTAAATTGTAAAATATTACCATTGTCATTTGCAAGGAAAGAATGAAAAGCAAGCAGAACCTATCAAACTATTCAAATTGGGCTAGTGTTCAACACAAATTCTGTTCTTTCTGTTTAAATGATTTCAGGGATAAAATGAAAACTGAAAATTAAAACTTTCATATAAGATATAAATGAAGTTGCTACCTCATCTGAGTTACTAAAAATGCAGATTTTTTTCATAAATTTTAACCTAACAAATACTAAATCTTCAATCTTAGCAAGGTTACATAGTGTAAAGGACAGGTCAACTAGAGCAGACGGCAATAGACCTAGAGTGGTAGACCTCATTCCACAACTGATCGCGCAAACATGAAAAATCATTTCAGGTCTCAGTACTTACGGCCAAACACTCAGAAGAATTTTAAAGATAAATGAGCACAATTCTCTAATGGATGAGAGATTAGGGTCACATAAACCTGTGGACACTCAGGTAAACATCAAAGATTTATGACAATGAGCAAATCAAATTTTAAAATACAAACCAAATTTTAATTTTTAAATTTAGGGAAACCAATATATATTTCATTAAAATGGTAACCACCAGAAATAATCTGAAATAAGATTACAATGGTATGATTCAATAATATTTGAGAAAATGCATTCACATACTTCTAAATGATTTGAAAATATGTCACATTATATGTAGCACAAATTTAGTAATATTTTAGAGGTAATTTAATTTATTTAGACAGAGGGAAAAGAAACTATTCAGAATATTACTTTTTCTTAAATAGATATAAATAATGTGTATATCTTCAAATGATTATTTCCATCTTAAAAACAGAAGCTGTATCTGAGTAAAGAACACTGATTAAAGTTTCAAGAATATACTTTTGTGAATAAAAGCAAATCAATGGTAACAAGGACTTAGCAAATTATTCAAATAAAACAAAGAACAAAACCTAAAATGTAGCTCTTGATAGCCCAATGTTCATAAGCATACTATTTCTTAAAGTTATTGGTCCATGAATCCTTTTTCTCTTTCAAACAGATTCAATATGTGCAGCATGAGGGAGCATTTCAGAATAGTGGGACAAAGGTACACATGTACATGCACACATGATTAGATTAAATTTCTAATTCATTTGGCCTTAGATAGGGAACCTCAGCAGAAGGTGTGTAAGTAGGTAGGGCAGGTCAGCATTTGAGCTAGGCCTGGCTTCCTTGCACTGAAGGGCTCTTGTCAAGGAACACTACCCATGGGAGGGCTCACATTCCACCTCACTGTTTTACTTTTAGATTTAGAGTTTATATCACACTCCTAGAATTTATACCCAACAGTTCATGTTCTACTAATTCAGGGCATATTTGTGAATACTGGTTCCTATTAGTGTTTCATATCAACTCACAAAGGCCACATCATCATTGAGAGAAATCACAACCAGTGCTGAAGCAGCCTCGATTAGTAGTTCTCCCTCTCAATTAATATTCTATATAACATCCTTTAAGGATTGCCACACTAAATATTTTGAAGTTTTGCCTTGGATAATGACATTAGGGGAGTTGCACACTTAAAACACAGAGTTTGGGCTCCTTACTGAATTGATGTCACTGTATTTCATTATGAACTTGCACAATCAGAAACAGTGATATGCCATATACTACTAAAATTATTACAGGGCTGTTGTTGAGTGGTATTACCCAACACACAGTACACTTTAGTCTCAATACCTATAAAAGTTATGCCCCATATGAGAAATTTGTTTAAATCTCTTGGATATTTTGAACCTCTGGAATATACACATTTTTTTTTCCCTTTGGCTGCTGGGAAGCTCAAAGCACAATTTAGAGATCACATCTACATACTGTGTTAAATCTTATGCTGAACTTGTCTTCAGATTTACCCATTTCCCTGACTTTATCTTCCTTTTGTACCAATTGTATATATGTTGCCTCAAATTATTTCAAAAATAATTCAGGGATAATGTGAGTAGATAGGCAAATGTATTGTATTTGGTTTACATATATTCATATAAATATTATGTAAATTTACATATTCATAAAAATATGTGCATTTATTTAATATATTCTTATGTATAAAACTGAGTTTTAGCCCAAAGAAAATAAAAGTGATAAAGCTATCATTGACCTAATAGGATTTAAAGGCATATAATGCAAATGTACACTTTTATTCAAAGAAATTCAACAATAACCAAAACCTATGCTGGATTTTGTTTCTGAAGCCCTTGTTTGAAACCTTCCATTTTAATACCTAAATGACCTTAGGAGACTAAATAAAACAACACATGTAAAAATGTTTTAAATTGTAAAACTCCAAAAGAATTCGAGGTGTTAACACAAGCAATATAAATCAAACAAAAAAGTAGATATGAATAACACCAGAGGGAAGTGAGTTTGTGGGAAGGCTCTTTTCTTCCAGGAAAGGCTTGAGGTAGTTCTGACCTTGACCAGGCTTCTATGTAAAGTTTGCTGATGGAATTTACTAGAAGTAAGGGTCTTCCACAGGTTGCTAGATACTTCTCATTTAAGAAAATCATTTTAAGAGGATGCACCTGGCCTGTCTGATTATAAATAAATCTGAAAATTATAGATTTATGAGCCACAGTTGTAATAGAGAATGGATGTGTTTTTTTTT